>JAKCPI010001770.1:0-36309 GCA_023213315.1 Euborellia annulipes | reverse complement strand
ACGATAACCGTTATTGATAATATACACATATTAGGGGGTCCAGGCATTCTATTTAAGCCATTTGGTATCCAAATGGCTTCCCAAATAAAATCATCGGACTGCCCGGGGTCCGAACCCGCGACGTTTGGTATACGAGGTTAGCACGCTAACCTCTACACCAAACCCCGGGGGCTGGATTATGTTTAATTTGAAAAATATCTAATATTTATACTTTGTTGATAACAGAATTATACGTTTTATATAAGTTAGGGTGTAAAGATGGCATTGGTGCCCAAATACCGGGCGCTATCCATCTTTTATTGTTATTTTTGTGTCGAAAATCAGCATGTAAACACTCAATTATATATTGGGGGTCCAGGCATTCTTATTTAAGCCATTTGGTACCCAAATGGCTCTGGAAGCAAAACGCTCGATGGCAAAACATTTTGATCGATTGGTGTGCGTTCAGCCTAAAAGTTTTTAAAAACAATTTGATGATAAACAATATGTTTAAAAAATTAGGATTAAATTTAAATTTTGTTGTTTTTCGTAATTCCAAATAATATTTATTTGAGTGGCGTCTCGCATACACACTCAATTCAGACTGAGGTGGTCAATACCCCCACCACTTTTTTTTGGTCCTGTCCCATGCTCCTTGACTAAAGCTCGGATTTCAAAATATCTAGAAATTTGTCAGTCCTTCAGTCTTGGGCATACACGTTCAGTCAAAACGCCACTCCGCTCAAAGACTGATCGTGTAAGAGCCCCTTAAGTCTTGCTTGACAATCTATTTGATTAATTTACCTGCTATTTGACAATAGGCGGAATAGTGTGCGTCGGTGAGCAAAGGTTCTGGCAGTTCCATAAGGAAATGTTTTAAAACACAAGCACAATCATGAACAGAGAATTGGCTATTTGGAAGATCTAAAGTAACACCTTGATTTAGAAGGGATTTCAATTCCTGTTGTCTGGATATCAATCCTGTTCGGCGAAAAATTCCCTCTTGAATAATATCTGCAAAATAAATTAAAACGTTCCTGTTACCTTCAATAAAAGAAACAAAAACAGAAATAATTGAGGATCAGCTCAGGGCAGGAGATGGCAGGCATAAGGGAGCAAGGATAGTTCAACCCAAGTTCTTCGTAAAAGACTTTAATTTTGAAAAGATGTCATAATGGGATCATTTGTCAAAATTTATGATGATTTACTTTAATATTGCGTCACCTAAAATTTTTGTTCAACCCTTTTACATACGAAGGATACTCATATCATTGCAGTTAAGTAAGCCAGCCCTTTTCATAGCTCACCACTAATTTAGAATAAACAATCTTGTGGAGGAAAAGTTGTAAAATTTACAATTCTCTTGTGTCAAGATTTTCTACAATCAATGCGATCCTCACGACTTCAAATACAACAATCCAATATTTAAATTTTAAAATAGTTAGCTAATCTTTACTATGAAGTTCTCCCACTGAAGAAGGCTCAGGCTTGCTTCATTCATGATTCTTTCGTTCTTCTTTTTTAATTTTAAAACAACTTCCAGGGGGTGTAGAATGTCCCCTGGTACAATCAATATTTATATGGCCTCAGTAGAAAATAATAAAAAAAAAAAAAAAATTCCAGGGTCCAGACCTAATCTGTTCTGGACGTTTGCAATAAGGCTACAGGCTACAGGGGGAGAACTGGTTTAGAAATAGCAAATATTTCATCAAAGCTTATGAAAATGTTGTTATATTTGAAGGTTCTGAGAATGTATGGATGGGGTAACGATGCATAGTCCCCGGAACTCTTTGAGCCGAATTCAAGTCTATTTTTTTGAGCTATAACTTACTTTCTTCTAAAGTAAGGAACTCGATGAGTTGATAAACTTGGCAGATGCCTTCCTGCGTGAGTGGAGCCCCTTCCATCACCCCTTTGATTGGACATTTGGTCTTTTTTGAAAAGGGCGTAAGAACCCATTTGATTGGAAACGATTTTGCTTTTTCCGTTGGATATTCACTGAAACAAAAAAGAAATAAAAATATTTGTAAAAATACACTAGCTAATTTCCTTTATCCTCTGCTTCTGAATGAATTAATTCCAAATTGTTCTTCTTTTTGATAATAATAAGCCATTGTTAATTGAATAAATAATGTATATTTATTGTTGTAAAATTTTGTTGAATGAAGCCTTTATTGAGGTTATTCTTTAATTTTTTTCTCCTCTCTAATTCATTCATATTGCAAAGCTCTTGATCATCTCTGACTCCTGGTTTTTTTTTAAACGTTCAAAAACTCTCTCTGACATTTCCTTTTAAACAAATTTTGACATAATTAAGTGTCAATGTTTTTATAATTAAATCCCAAAAAATGATTTATATTATAAATGAGAAGTGGACATACTCATCTGTATGGAGATCTAAGACAAATGATAAATGCATTCGAACTAAAGTATGAAATTGTTCAGGATCTTCTCTGCGAAGTTTTTCAGCCAATTCATGATCAGTTAATTCTAAAGTCATTTTTTTATTTTACTATTTAAAAACATTTACTAAACGTTTAATTTTAATCAATCAGTTGATTGAAAATACTTTCGTGAAATATAATAATACATAATTATAATTCATTTTTTTTTTTGACCGTTTATTAAATGAATCAAACAGATGTTTGTTTAGTTTGAATTGAAATTGAAGGTTGGCCGCTAGAGGCGCTTCAGGCTTTTAAAGAACGAGTCATTAAATGAACTAAGAACTATTGGAAATAAATAAAAGTCTGGCCATATAAGAGACATAGTATAAAAGACGAATTAAAAAAATCTTAATATTTCACATATGATAGGCCCATATCATTTTTTATTACGTTTTATGCAGATTAATAATTTATAATCAAAATATGAATAGCATGCATAATTATCAAATTATTCAATGGGCAAACGTCACATTGTGAATGCCTTGATGTATTGATAATTAAACCAAAAACTCTACGGCGAGGAAGGGGGTCCAGAGGGCGCAGCCCCCTGGCTAGGCGGAAAGCCCGTACACTATACATTCCGCCCAAGGGCGGATCCAGAGGTGTTCTCGGTGGGGGGGGTAATCTGGTGTGATTGGTCGCACAGCACACTATTTTTTCTTAATTTCGGTAATTTAAAGGCGCATTCTGTACTTGTTTGACAGAATATAAATACAACAAGGGCGTATATAGAAATTTTTTTTTCGGGGGGGGGGGGGGGGGGGCTGATCTCAAAAAATTTTTTTCGCGGAACCAAAGTTTTCCGGACACAAAAATTTTTGCCGCCCGCGGAACATTCCCTCTTTTGCGGAACCGAAATTTTCTCAAATTTTTCCCCCGTTCGTAAAAATTTGATTTGTATTTAATACAAATCTAATTTTTAAGTATTAATTTTTTAAATTTTACATTAAAAATAATTTAAAAAAAAAGTATTTTTTTTCAAATCTCGGGGGAGGGGGGATAATTACCCCCTTTACCCCCCCCCCCTTGTATCCGCTCTTGATTCGGCCGCCATTGTGAAATAGACATAAACTTGTTACGTAGGTGTAACTAATTTTTTTCAAAAAATTAAACTTTGAATAATAGAATCTTCTTTTTCACAGAGAAGAGATCTTCTGTACACAAAAAGTGATAGATGAAACGTGCATTAAATCGGGGTTTTAAGAATAAGAAAACGGGTTTGGAATCCGCTTTTTGAAATGGAAGAAAAATAGACTGTAGCACATATTTTGCAATGTAAAAGGAAACCTAACAAACAAGGAAACAAATTTGTGAACTCAGAGAGACTTATCACGAAGAACAATTGGAAAAAATTATTAAGACAGTGAGTGGTACAATGAATAAATAAATTACCTTGCCTCAGGGGTTCACGGATTCCCGTCTCGTGCGTTAAAATTTTATTTTTCACAGAGAAGAGATCTTCTGTAAACAAAAAGTGATATATGAAACGTGCACTAAATCGGGCTTTTAAGGATAAGAAAACGGTTTTCGAATCCGATTTTTGAAATGGAAGAAAAAATAGACTGTACCACATATTTTGCAATATAAAAGGAAACCTAAGAAACAAGGAAACAAATATTAGAACTTGGAAATTGGAAAAAATTAAGACAGTGAGGACAAGCCCCCCTCCCTCAGAAAGCTCCCTGCCCCAAGAAGAACATGGGACTTTCCAGGCCCTTCGGAAGATAGCTGGTCCCATGCCCCCCCCCCCCAGCCAAATTATCTAGTTACGCCCATGATTACATTACATATATACATAGGTAAGAGAAAGTAAAAATTTATTTGGCTACCAGCTATTTGAAATAAAATGAGGTGGTGTGACTAAATGCTGAAAAAAGACCTTAAAAAAAAGTACCTCCTTGCCAGGTCAGAGCTAATAGAGAATATTAAATGAATAAAAATGAAATTATTAATTACTGCTCACCGATCCAGTGAATGAACTTGGCTATGCAAATGCATCTATTGTGAGTATAAAAGCGAGAGGCGCATCTTCATTTCTACCTTTGCTTCTTCTTCTTTTCGTTCTACCTGAGGGGCTGACATCTCGAAATGGCAGTCAAAGTAAGTGGAGAGACAAAGCACAATTTGTTTTTACGGCAGATACACAAAAATATTAATGTTTTGTAGATGTTGTCGATTGTCTTAATATTCACCTGGGCGTCTGCAAATGGTTTGAAACAACAACAACAACAACACGGAGGCCATATTTCGTCCGATCTCAGCGCCTCGAGTAGCGATCTCTCTTTTATTCACTCCGCCTCCGCGTCCTCCTCCTCTCTGCCAATGCACCATTTCCTAAGCGAATCGGGAGAGCCGGAGGAATTTGCGTTACACGAACCGTCGTCGCCAATCGTCGATGGAGAGCACCTCTACAGCAAAGAACAAGTTGCGCTGCATCACGAGAGTCCAATTCATGGATGGAGTCATGACATTCCGGAGAAGATACACACGGTGGTGAAGCACGTGCCAATTGCTGTCCCAGTTAAAGTGCCAGTCACCAAACATGTCCCGGTTGTTGTCCACAAACCTGTCCCTGTCCCCGTCTACGTCAAAGTGAAAATTCCTGTGCCTGTCCCCGTGCCTGTTTATATCAAAAGAAATCATATCGCCATTGAACGTTCTCTTGTTTTTGTTTTTAAATAAATCCATTTAAAAAAATTTCTTTTTATTTATTTTGAAGCCTACGGGCTTGGTCTAGTTGGTAGCGTGCTGGCCTTGTATCCAAGGGTCGCGGGTTCGGACCCCCCAGGCAATCCGATGATTTTATTTAATCCATTTGGGTACCAAATGACTTAAATAAGAATGTCTGGACTCCAAATATGTATATTCATAATAACGGTTATCGTATAAAGTCTTATTATATGGCCCAAGTTGCCGTAATGACTCTGTGCATGTGTGTGTGAATGAGAAAAAAGTGTGAGTGTTTTGTTAAAGTTGCGCGTCTCGAAAAACCGTTAAAACACGATTGACTCGAGGCGGCAAGAGATGGCGTTAGTGTTTCCCATAGGAATACAAGGGACTTATTCCATTTCATTCTAGAGCTTCCAGCTAATTAATTAAAGGCAAAAATTAATTATTCTTTAACACAATGATTACTAATTTAATTATCTACAACTTATAGAGCTCCTTTTTTTTAAAATATCTTTTATTTAATGCGATTAATCTAAAAAAAAAAAAAAATTTTCGAAAATCAAAAAAAGGGCTTCTATTATTTGTAGATATTTCAATCCCAGTGGGATGGAATCATCTTTACTACAAACATTGATTGTTGTGCTAAATCTTCAGACATTTCTATCCAATATGTCCTTATTTGTGACGATTTGCAGTACACCGTTGCTTGTACTAAAGATAATTCTATCTGCCTGGAATCGAAATATCCACAAATAAACGGATAATATGCGAATTATTTTACTCTGGACGAAGGTTCTTATGAAAATTAATGCTTTTATTTTTATCTAAGGTCTTCTTCTATCTTTTAATTATTCATTTAATTTATACTAATATAGAGACCCCAAAGTGATTAGTATTAATTACTTAATTAAAAGTTTGAAGAAGATCAAAGATAAACACAAGAACGCTATTTATTTATCTTATAAAAATAAACATAAACAGGCGCGATCCTAGAGCTTTAGCACCTCAGAAACTTACACTACTTAATAATATTAAAATCATTTCCTTTTTATGTTGATGATAGAAGTGGCTGTTCAGCGATTAGAATGTTGAAGGAAGAGAGGATGTCAGCCAAAAAAGGAGCCTCTATCGAATAAAAATCTCCATCAGAAGACGTTTCGGGTTTAATTAGATAAAACCGAGATTTTTATTCGATAGAGGCTCCTTTTTTGGCTGACATCCTCTCTTCCTTCAACATTCATTTCCTTTTATTTTCTTTCCGTTTTTACGCCTTTTTTTTGGAATGGGTGTCTAAGGTCCGAAGACCTCTGATGACCAGTGGTCACATGCAGCCAGGAAGAAAATAAAAACAAAAGGGGAAGCATAAAAGGGGAACTCAACTGCGGGAACTGAGAAGATGCCTAAGATAGTTGCAGGGAGCTTGTTCTGTCATGGGGACAAAGGAAGATTGGAATTGGCTAGTTCTGTTAGTCCCGCCCTTGTGTTCCGTGTATATGTTGCTTTGGATGGGATAATTGATTTTAATTCGGCAGAGCATTGACCATGGTCTATATCGCTTCAGCTTTTTTTTTTTTTTTTTTTTTAAACATTCACACTTTTTTCTCATTCACACTCACACTCACACACACATTCACACTGTCTTTTCGGCAGCCCAGGCCATATAAGACATTTACGATAACCGTTATTTATGAATTTATATATATTAGGGTCCAGGCATTTTTATTTAAGCCATCTGGTATCCAGATGGCTTAAATAAAATCATCGGACTGCCTGGGGTCCGAACCCGCGACGTTTGGTATATGAGGTTAGCACTCCAACCTCTACACCACGCCCCGTGGGCTATCGCTTCAGCTATCAGATCGGCTCCTAGATTTTTTTTTTTTGGGAGGGGGCATAGTATTTTGTCCGAAACATTTCAAATTTCAATTTGGCTTCCTACACCTATACCTTATAAATTTCTTTTGTATTCAGACATCATAATTTCTTCATCTAATTACCTAAGCCTAAATATATAATCAGAAAATAATTATTTTTTTTTTTTCATCTTGCTCATAATGGCTACTTGACATGACAAGAGTATATGAAATTATAAATTAAAAAGTAAATTATATTCTCATCACATCCTTCTTTTATTTACTATTAACAATACAATTAGAATTATTTTGCAATATTTTAATGGAAATAATTAATTTAAAAGGTGACCTTTTCTTTGATTTACGGATTAATCGTGACTTGGAGCCTTGGGTTCGATCAATGATTATTGTACAGTATATATCTATAAGGAGGAGTGGGGCAACACAGAGCATTTAACAAAAAAATTATCTGCGTGAATCTTTTATTTTCAAAATTACATGAAACACGAATTTTTGAGATGTACATTTCAAAATATTCACCCACCAGGTGGAGCATAATGTTAAGTGGTATTTTTTCTACATTAGTTAACTTATTCATAATTAATAAGAGTGAAGAAATGAGAGATGCAGCTAAGGTTTTTTTTTTTTTTTTTTTTTTTTTTTTTAATTTATTCAATTCACACAGCTGACGTTTCGGTTCCGTGTTTGAACCATTTTCAGAGCTGGTGAAAAGTCATCTATGTACCTGGTCATTCCATACTGTGTATATATTTATTATATAAGAGTTTGTTCAACTATGTATAAAATTCACTATGACACTTCCATAATGACTTCTCCAGTTCTGAAGAATGTTCAAACGGAACCGAAACGTCAGCTGTGTGAATTGAATAAATTTAAAATAAAAAGAAAAAACCTTAGCTGCATCTCTCATTTCTTCTATCTTATTAATAATATAACATCACAGCTATAAATTGTTCTTCATAATTCTTTCTTTATTAAAGCAGACTTTTTGTTACGATACTGATGTGCTTTGTGTAGCCTGATTAATTATTAATTTTAAATTAAGATAGATGAAAATTTTACACACAATTATTTTTTAAATGTTGTCTGTATTTTAATAAAATTTATTCTTTTATTTTTAGTTGGAAGTGTTCCTGCTCCACCTTCATTAGAACGGGTCGGATCCATAGATTCACCGTAAGTAGTATTCACTTATCTTCTTATTATTCTTTTAGGTTTTTGTGTATGATTAAAAAAAATAAATAAGATTTTATTACGTCGGATTTTATTACTGCAACTTAGAGACATTTCGACAAACTTTCATCAGTCACGCTAAAACAAACATAGTCAAAGATTTAATTAAAAACAAATTCCTATTAAGAAATAAAGATTATTAAGGCGGAGTCAAATAAAAATTCCAAGACTTATGCAGCCAAAATTATTTCTTTTATTATACCGATCCAGGCTGACGTTTCGGCCACTGGTCTAGGCCGTCTTCAGAGCTGGAGGCGAGAATAAATGAAAATTACAACGATAAGGAGAAAAAAACAGCTTCCTTTTTCTCTCTCACCACTTCAATTTATTGCAAATATTTTGGCTCCTATACAGGTGCCATCTTCAGTGCATATATGAATTTTTTGAGACAGATTGTCAATATTATAAAAAATTTGAGAAAAATTGAGCGCTTGGGGCATCGTGTTTGGATGCTCTACGCCAGAATATGATCTAATTAACTAGAGTAGAGCATGCGCTCAATTTTTCTCAAATTTTTTATAATATTGACAATCTCTCTCAAAAAATTCATATATGCATGAAGATGGCATCTGTAAAGGAGCCAAAATATTTGCAATAAATTGAAGTGGTGAGAGAGAAAAAGGAAGCTGTTTTTTTTCTCCTTATCGTCCTAATCAACGATTCCCAGCTGTAATACATTTACTGAAAATTACAATTTCAGTATGTGTGTCGCTGAAATTGTAATTTTCATCAGCTCTGGATCTTAAGATGGCCTAGACTAGTGGCCGAAACGTCAGCCTGGATCGGCATAATAAAAGAAATAATTTTGCCTCAAATGTCTTGAATTTTTATTTTTGACTCCGCCTTAATAATACTTCCAGCCACAAAGACCTCACACATAACCTCACATAATAAAGACAAACTCTCATTGCTTATTCTCATGTAACAATATCCTCTGGGCAATAGTCACGTCGATTTTCCACCAAATATAATGGAAGAATAGCTGGGTGAGGAAAACTTCTTCTAGGTATTTTAGCGTGATGAAGAAATTTTCATCTTATATAATGCCAATAAATTTTAATTTAAAAAAAAAAAAGAAAAAACTTTTGAGTGAGTTCAACTTTGATCTAATAACTTGTTATTTGATTTGATTTTTAGCCATTCAGTGGGCTCTCCTGTAGTCGACTGGGCCGTGCCACATCAAAGCAAACTTAAATATACTCAAGTTTTTAATACTACTGATCGATCTCGGTCTGGCTATTTAAGCGGCCCACAAGCAAGAAATATTATGGTACAAAGCGCTTTACCTCAAGCTATTCTTGCTCAAATTTGGTGAGTATAAATAAATAAATCACGTCATCATCCATTTCTTTTTTTTTTTTTAATAAATTAATAAAATTTTCCCCCATAGGGCTTTGGCTGATATGGATTCTGACGGACGTCTCTCTTGTGAGGAATTTGTCTTAGCTCTACATTTATGTGACATGGCAAAATCAGGTGAAAAGATTCCAGCTCAATTGCCATTAGAACTTATTCCTCCTACATTCCGACGTCAACGTCAAGGAAGTGTCCAAGGGACAAGCGCAGTTGGAAATGTTGGAGCTCCTGTCGCGCCAGGAGTACCTTCATCGGGTAGCATCGATCTCCTCGATAAAGATGCTGCTTCTAGTCTCATCACTGGTCGGTAATCTTTAAAATTTTCTCATTTATTCTCAATTACAATTAATTTAATTATTATTTTTTTTAGCAACTTTTGAAGATAAACGTAAAGAGAATTTTGAAAAAGGACAAGCTGAATTAGAAAGGAGACGTAAAGCGCTCTTAGAAATACAAAGGAAAGAGCAAGAAGAAAGAGAGCGGAAAGAAAAAGAAGAACAAGAAAAAAGAGAAAGGATTAGGTAAATTTTTTTTATCTTTTTTTAAAACTACCGTAATTTATTTATCGTTGCTCTACATACAAAATTCGCTACGTTCTAAAATACTACTGGACTTTCAATTTGATATAGGCAGAGTTGTTAAAAAAAACACTTTATTTTATTAATATTGATATAAACATATGTACTATTTTCTCTTACCTATATAAGTTAATATATAGAAAGAAAGTATTGGATTCGTGTCACAAATTCGATGACGATATTTTGATTGTAAATATATGTTTTGAGGCCCCCTGAGTCCAAAAAAGTGAATAAATAATTAATACTCTATGTGTATATTAATTGCAAACCCCCCCCCCCTTTTCGCCCTAACGAGGGGTTGGCCCCCCCCTAACAAGAAGTCTGGCTACGCCCATGCGGTTATCGTAAATGTCTTAAATGGCCTGAGTTGCCGAAAAGACAGTGTGAATGTGAGTATGAATGAGAAAAAAGTGTGAATGTTTAAAAAAAAAATTAGGTGTTGGCTGTGTCTTCTACACAGCCGGTGGCTTTTTAACGTGACAACGTCTTTTGCTTGACTTCAAAAAATTTCTCTTACCTATATTGAAATATAAAGAGAGAAAGTATTGTTTTTTTTATTAGTAGTTTGTTTTCATAAATAAACATGTTCAAACATTTTCATTGAAACAATATATGACAGAGGTGGCTTTTTTTTATCCATTAAAGGCGACTTATGCTTAAAAAATGAGGTTTTTCGAGAAAAAAACTAATTTTAGCGTTAATTACTGGGGATTTTTTTATTTATTCTATTAGAGGTTATCTTTCTGCACCAAATGACATCTCATTTAGTCTGATCTGATTAGCCGTTCGGAATCTACAGGGGTTTAAAATTTCGAAAAACGAAATCCCGCCGAGTGCTCTCATGCGGTAAAATGACGTCATATCAAAAAAATGAAAAAATTACCTCTGGGCATTGGACCACTCTTTCTAAAACTATATTTAGATTTAATGTAGCTTTTACGGTCAAGTAGCTAGGCGTTACATAAATTGGGCTATTTTTCGATATTTTTTTGCCTAAAAAATGAGGTTTTTCGAGAAAAAACTAATTTTGGAGTTAATTACTCGGGATTTTTTTTATTTATTCTATTAGAGGTTTTCTTTCTGCACCAAATGACATCCTATTTAATCTGATCTGATTAGTCGTTCGGAATCTACAGGGGTTTAAACTTTCAAATTAGAATTTACCGCAGCACGGTAAAATAAAATGGTAGGAAAAAAATAAATGGTGAAAACTTTAGCTGAAAACTCATTCTTTCTAACCGTATATTTCCCATAATTATATCTCTTAAGACAGAAGAGTTATTAAAGCCGATAAACTTTTTCGTGCATGTCCCTCTAACCTGCCTCTATAGACACATGATTTGTAAGACGTTGTCACGTCAAAACAGGCTTGTGATTAATCTATATAAATTTAACAAATTGAAATAAATTTCTCGCCTTATAAAAGCTAAAAATGAGATTAGTTCATATTTCTCCGATAGAGTACTCTGACAGTATTTAGCCTATGAATTAGAAGATAATTTATTAATTTCTTAATTATTTAGAAATTTTTAATATATTTGGGAATACTAATCGTCGAAAGAATCGTAGTTTAAAAAATAATGCAAAAAATGTGATTTGATATGATCAAAGAGAAATTTTTAAATAACATTTAAAGTTGTATGTGTGATTGTGAGAGAAATTAGTGATATTGATTTATATATATTATAAATGTTCCTTTACATCAATTTTCGATCTTATGTCCATTCATATCAGCTGCATGAAGAGGCGTTAATGAACCCTCGAAGCTTGTTCCTCACCAACAAACACGCCATTTTTAATAAAAAAAAAGAAAAATTAACAATCGATAGACTGTCTTCTGTTATAATTAATAAGTTGCTTAACATTTTAACTTTGATTGTGTTTAAAATATCATCCATCTATTAGTTCGATACGTTTGGTCCATTCAATTAAATTTTAAAGGGGAGATAAAATGTAAGATCAGTCAGGGGCAATTTAAGGTGAAAACATCCCCAATACGTCTTTTTTTTTTGACACCGTCTTACAAATCATGTGTCTATAGTGGCAGGTTAGGAGGCATGCAAGAAAAAGTTTAGCGGCTTGAATAACTCCTCTGTCTTAAGAGGTATAATTATGGGGAATATACGGTTAGAAAGGAGTTAAAGATTTCACCATTTATTTTTTTTCCCTATTATTTCATTTTACCGCACTGCGGTAAATTCAAATTTGAAAGTTTAAACTCCTGTAGATTTCGAACGGCTAATCAGATCAGACTAAATGTGATGTCAATTTGTGCAGAAAGAAAACCTCTAATAGAATAAATAAAAAAATCCAGAGTAATTAACTCCAAAATCAATTTTTTCTCAAAAAACCTCATTTTTTTAGGCAAAAAAATATCTAAAAATTGCCATTTTTAAATAAATTACCAAACTTTAGAAACAAAAATTATACTTTCTGTTTTCTTCTTTCAGTATCTAATCATAAAATAACAAGATTTTAGTGTATTTTATGCTAATGCAACGTTTTCCAAACTTGGAAGCGCGTCTAAGGGGAGGCTCAGCGAGCAATTTTTCCAATTATTACTACAGTTTTATAAATAAAATAATAAATAGGAATAAATAAACGAAAAATATTTTATAGCTACGAGTAGCTATCACGTCAATAACTAGGAACCGAGCAAAGTTTCGGTTTCGGCCAAAAACCAGCCGAAACCTGAGTTTGAAAAGCTGGGGTGAGACTCGTACACAAAAAAAAACCTCCAAGGGGGTCGTCCACATATTTCGCAACGCCTTTTTTGAAGATATTCTAGTCCCCCTCCCCCCTGTTACAGTTAGTCACATACAAACAAACACCCCTACAAATATTATGTCACAACCCCACCCCCCTATACAAAATTCATATCATTTTACCTTTTTTTTTTTTTTTTAGTATGCGAGTCTCATTCCATCTTTTCAAACTCAAAAAATTTTATAAATTCAACTTTGAATTGGCCCCGGGCTTGGCGTAGTTGGTAGCGCGCCTGCCTTGTATACCAAGGGTCGGGGGTTCGGATCCCAGGCAGTCCGATGATTTTTTTTTAAGCCATTTGGATACCAAATATATACTAAGATTGAGGCCGAAATTCGTTTTCGGCTGATAATCTTGTTTAGGTCGGACGCTATCAATTACACTGAGATTTGCCCTAAGAGTCAAGCATATCCAGCTCATTAAAAGAAAATAATAAAATATTGTTATTGTTTTTTTTGTTTGCCTTAGTTTGTATTAATACATTTTTTAGCAATAATGTTTGTATATATATTTTTATAAAATGGGGGAGGCGTCATACGATTAAATATTTTTACGGGAGGCATGGTAACAAAGTCTGAATAGTGAAATACAATTACATTTTTATTTTCAGACAAGAACAAGAGCGTCGTCGTCAAGCAGAACTCGAAAAGCAACTTCAACGTCAACGAGAGGTAGAACAAGAACGTGAAGAACAAAGAAGACGAGCTCAAGAACAAAGAGAAGCCGCACGCCGTGAAATGGAAAGACAAAGACAACTTGAATGGGAAAAACAAAGATCACAAGAATTACAACAGCAGAGGCAACGTGAACAGGAGAAAGTTCTTAAATTAAAAGCCCATAATCAGAACCTCACCATTGAATTGTCTCAATTGGTAAGCAATCTTCAAATAATAAGTTTTGCCATTTCTATGAGACTTTATTTAGTTATATGCATTTATTAAATTTTGGAAGATGCTCGCTGGTGTAGCGGGCTAGGGCGTCGGTTTCTACAAAGAAGATCCCTGTTCAAATCCTGGCAGTGAGGGATTTTTGCATTAAGGGGGATCAGGAGCGAAGTGGATACGCATGTTTTTCCCGATAAGATGGCGTAGTGTATGACACAAAAATCAAGTAATTCAAAAATTTGTCAAAAGATGTCAGAATGATAGCTAATAATATTTAATGCATTTGGTTGATTTTCATTGATCTTTTAACAATAAATACTTTATAAATATTATTATATATTATGTATATTTTATAGAAGCATAAAAATATATAGATATAGGCTAATACTATATCTGCTGTTCGACTAGCCTGCCATCTATTGCAAGATTGCTGAACTAATTTGACAGTTGATTTTTAAATAAATCATCTAAGCTTATTTAAAAAATTTCTTAATTAATATGTGATTAATAATAACAATAAATTCATTTTTAAATTTAAAAAAAATTAAAGATTATTGGGACAGATTGTTTTTTTTGTATTTGCTTGATAACCAAAAAATTAATTACGATAATTTTTTAATAAGTCATTAAAAAAATTATAGCTCGATGTCCCAATAATCTCTTATGAATTTAATTCATTTAAAAAAAAACATTGAAATTCATTGAAAAATTCCTTATAAAAGTCTAGTTTTTTTTTAAAGTACGTTTAGACCTCGCTCCTGAACCCCCTTAAATGTAAATATTTATTTAATGTAGACAAATCCTTAAGCATAATAATTAAATTTCGGAGTTATTAAATCAAACTCACTCTCATTAAATAATAACTAAAGTTTTTTTTTGTAGTTTGATCATCACATTACGACATAATAATTTTTTCCTTTTCAATTTTTTTTTCAACCTTCATTTTCATTTATCTTTTAATCTTAATTTACTTTAATGAATTGTTCAAAGTACGATATAAAATTGTTCAAAAACCATTGGTCATTTTAAATGATTATATTATTTGTGTTCTTCTTGTGATTTTATAATAAGGAGAGGTTTGCGTGATGAATGATAAGAGTTTAAAAGGGGTAAAAAAAGAGCGAGATTTGGATAACGAGAACGTAAAAAGATTTGTTTATTTATTTCAACAACAAAACGTTATTGTTACAACAATACTTAAAACTAATAATATTGGCGCGCATTATTAACGAATAATAATAATAATAATACTCCAACACTTCTTAAGTTAATTATTATATAATCTTGTGTTTGTAACATTCATTTTAGCCCTCGGGGCATGGCGTAGAGGTTAGCGTGCTAACCTCATATACCAAACGTCGCGGGTTCGGACCCCAGGCAGTCCGATGATTTTATTTAAGCCAATTGGATACCAAATGGCTTAAATAAGAATGCCTGGACCCCATATATGTATATTTATTAATAACGGATATCGTAAAAAGTCTTATATGGCCTCAGTTGCCGAAAAGACTGTATGAATGTGTGTGTGAGTGTGAGTGTGAATGAGAAAAAAGTGTGAATGTTTTAAAAAAAAAAAAAAAAAAAAAAAAAACATTCATTTTATCCTGTATTTATTATATATATATATATATTGCAATAAGTATTTTTTCTTTGAAATTTCAGAATGATAAAGTCAAAGAACTGTCTCAAAAAATAAGCGAAACGCGCATCGGAGTGTCTGGCGTGAAGACAACTATTGATGGAATGCGAACAACTCGGGACACTCAAATGTCCGAAATGACGGCTCTTAAGGCAAAACTCAAAGAACAAAATCAACGACTTCTTGCTTTAAGCCAAGAAAAGGTTCTTAATTTATATTTTATCCTTATTCAATTTTGCTCTTTAACTTTAACAGTTGAGATATAATTTTAATCGTCGTTCAGGAGGGCACATTGTATCTTTACTCCGAAACTATTTTTTTTTTATGAGGTGGCCATGGATTACCCGCAGGTGTACCGCGAAGAGTAACAAAAAAATTATTATTTTTAAATAAGTTACTTGGATCATAATTATAAAATTATGTTCTTGGTGGTACACTCATTAATCAATACATAATAACCGTGTTTATTTTTTTCACGCTTTTACTGTTAACGTTAGTAAATGCATACATTGACTAGTATGCATTAGGGTGTCCCTTATTTTTCGATTTTTATTTTTTTTTTGGTTATACCCTCTAATTTTTTTACTTATATTCTAAAACACTCGTAAATAAAATTTGACCCCATTTGGAGTTCATTTACCTCCCCGACCGTCTTGGGCGGGATTTTGAAAATTTTTATTTTTTTGCGTATACGTTCTCATTTTGTTTATTATATTAAAAAATACCCACAAATCAAATTTTACGTCAATCGGAGTTCATTTAGCCCCCCCCGACCCCCCTGTGAAAAAATTTCGAAATTTTTTTTTCTCGGATAGGTTATAATTTTGTTGATTCTATTAAAAAACACTCGCAAAATAAATTTTACATCATTCAAAGTTCATTAACTACCCCCTACCCCCCTTGAAACATGCCCAGTTAGGTGAGAGAGTATTGGCGCGCTCCCGCGGCGACTTCCTATCTTTAATATGCAATTATTTAATTTTGTTGAAATAATTTGATTAGAAAATAATAAAACAAGAAATTAAATACCAATATTTACTTAAAAGTACAAAAAAAGTAATAAATTTTGTTGATATTTCCTTTTTTTTACAGTCGGGATAAAAATGCCTCCTTTCTGCTCCAGCTCACAACGTTGAAGGAATGACTTTTGGTCTCCCTCAACGATTATTATGAAAGTTTTCTATTAGCATTACAGCCCTTTCAGCTGTATCATTCACAGCTTTTAGAGAAAGAACTGGTCTTTTGACTTCTAAATCTGCCACGAGAGAGGATTCTCTTCAAAAAGAGTGTCGTTCTACCTTCAATGGAGCATAATCTTTTTACAAAATCCTCTCGACTTTTCTTCTTTAAATTAATTACCATCTTCGTTTTTACAATTTAATATTTATTAATTCAAATATCCAACAAACGATAGGGTGCCGCCCGGAGTAGAACCACGAATCCACTCCACTGATTTATATTCAGTGTACCCTAACCGCTGGACCACAGCACGGTATTCGGTTATTTGAGATCATTCAGAATCACGTGATGTATATAATATCTTATATATTATATGTATAATTTCTTATTTATCTTCGTTTTTGTTTGTCAATTTTATCATCCAAAAGCGATATACCCAGTAAAGAAAAAGACCTCTTCTTCAGTTAAATTATATTTGGAGGAAATTTAGGGTTAGATTGAGCAACCCAGACAAACAAGGACTACCAGATATCTGTTTCTTTATGACAACGACGTATGTTAAGCTATGGATTCAATGTATTTCGGCAGTAAAGGCAAGTTTTCAAGATTTTAGCTTTCTGAAAGCATTACAAGATTACGAAAGGTTCCGATCATTTTTAAAGCAGCCTTAAGAAAATTTTTCCCTAATATAATTTAACTAGCGAAGTGATCATTATATCTCTTTTGGATGGTGAAGTTGACGTCCAAACAAAAACCAATATGGTAATTAATTTAAAGAAGAAAAGTCGAGAGGATTTTGTAAAAAGATTATCCTCCATTGAAGGTAGAACGACACTCTTTTTGAAGAGAATCCTCTCTCGTGGCAGATTTAGAAGTCAAAAGACCAGTTCTTTCTCTAAAAGCTGTGAATGATACAGCTGAAAGGGCTGTAATGCTAATAGAAAACTTTCATAATAATCGTTGAGGGAGACCAAAAGCCATTCCTTCAACGTTGTGAGCTGGAGCAGAAAGGAGGCATTTTTATCCCGACTGTAAAAAAAAGGAAATATCAACAAAATTTATTACTTTTTTGTACTTTTAAGTAAATATTGGTATTTAATTTCTTGTTTTATTATTTTCTAATCAAATTATTTCAACAAAATTAAATAATTGCATATTAAAGATAGGAAGTCGCCGCGGGAGCGCGCCAATACTCTCTCACCTAACTGGGCATGTTTCAAGGGGGTAGGGGGTAGTTAATGAACTTTGAATGATGTAAAATTTATTTTGCGAGTGTTTTTTAATAAAATCAACAAAATTATAACCTATCCGAGAAAAAAAAAATTTCGAAATTTTTTCACAGGGGGGGTCGGGGGGCTAAATGAACTCCGATTGACGTGAAATTCGATTTGAGGGTATTTTTTAATATAATAAACAAAATGAGAACGTATACGCAAAAAAATAAAAATTTTCAAAATCCCGCCCAAGACGGTCGGGGGGAGGTAAATGAACTCCAAATGGGGTCAAATTTTATTTACGAGTGTTTTAGAATATAAGTAAAAAAATTAGAGGGTATAACCAAAAAAAAAATAAAAATCGAAAAATAAGGGACACCCTAGTATGCATATACGAAATTCACAATTATAAATATTTTTTTAACCAATCTCTTTAAAAAAAAAATAGGGGAGGGGTCGTGAGATATTGACTTGGGCACCTCACTCGATTATTATATAATGCTAAATGTGATTTCTCGAATATTTTGCTTTCTCTTTAAAAACAACGAGCAGTTTAATTTTAAACCACTGAATAAATTACTATTGGTGAATCAAAACATGCCCTTTTGTTTATTTTCAATTAAGAAATACTCAGCACTATCTTGTAATTGAAAAATAAGGAAAAAGTGGGATCACATTAAAGTGCATTTACTCTACTGGTATATATATTAATCTTTGATTATTTTTATTTAATAAATAATTTTCAGGCAAGACTTGAGGCGAAAAATAAAACAAACGCCGGAGGAGATGCTGCATCTCAGGAACAAGCAAAGATTGCCTTTTCAAATAAACAAATTACATTAAAACAGTTGAGAGATCGAATTCAAGATCTCCAAAAAGAGGTATGTATAATATACATAAAAGGACCCCTTGTCGGCGAAATAAAAATATGTTGATAAGAGAAGTGGCTGGTCAACGATTAGAATGATAGACAGGAAGAGAGGATGTCAGCCAAAAGGAGAGCCTCTATCGAATAAAAATCTCCATACAGAAGACGTTTCGGGTTTAATTATATAAATTCATCATCAGTTCTGAACTTCAGAGCTGAAAAGAGCATAAATAATAATTATAATACAACAACATAAAATATTTCTAAAAAAACATCCGATCTTACATTATAGGCAATCTCAAGGTATACATTGAGATGCAGATAGAGTTATTTTTAAAAAATTTTTGCAAATGAAAATTTTCTAACTTAATTAATTTATATTATATTTTCAAATTACAAATAATGTTATAGACAATTTTTTATTATAATATTTAAATCTGGGCGTCTATTATATTATAATAAAAAATTATATAAATTAATTAAGTTAGAAAAATTTTCGTTTGCAAATAAATAATATATTTTCGAAGAGGTCAACTGCACGCTTTTGTGAGATTTCGGTGTTTATTAAGATGTATAATGGGCCAATGTACTCAGGGTTCGTTGGTTCCCCCTGTATTTATCTTATAATAAGTGTGTTTGATAATAAAATTTTATATACATTTGAGACTTGGCCGTATTAACTGATGAGCATACGTCATCTTATGTGCAAATTTATATTTTTATATAATTTTTGTATATGTTTATATATAGCAACTGTATTTACATATTATTTATGCTCATTTCAGGTCTTAAGAACTGATGATGGATTTATATAATTAAACCCGAAACGTCTTCTAAGTGGAGATTTTTATTCGATAGAGGCTCCTTTTTTGGCTGACATCCTCTCTTCCTGTCTATCATTCTGAAATGAAAATATCGCTACGGGCATTTTAGTCGAATTCGGTCAAAAATATAGATTTTTGGGTTTCGATTGAATACGATTCTTCAATATTTCCTATACAGGTTTATTCGATAATTTTAGCGATGAGAATCCGATAAATATTACAAAATAATCCATTTAGTAACCTTACATTTAGTAATAATAAATAAAACTTTGAAAGGCTGCAACCTTTTTAGTTTTTGAGATATCAGAGTGGTTTTGGTCTTAAAATGTTCAGGAAATAATCCTCTAAAATCAAATATCAATAACTCAATTTGTGAAATTTCCGACAAGAAGTCCCTTTTCGCTTTCCGCATCACTTATACAGTATATATTTAAATTGGGTATAGGAGACTTTGCAGCCAAGGAAATTAAATAAAAAACTTATTTATTTAATTTCCTTGGCTGCAAGTCTCCTATACCCAATTCAAAGTCTACAGCCACTTCTCATCACTAGTATATATTTATATAATTTGTAATAATTTTTAATTTCATAGATCTCTACCAAACTTGAAGATATTGAGAATAACAATACTCAATTAAGTGATTTAAGAACACAATTAACAACCCTTATTCAAGAATGCGAACAGCTTTACACCGTTTACGAACTAAAAAGGGATAAGGTATATTATTAGCTATTCTAATATTTTAAATTATGCTCAAATAAATAAATAAATATTTATTTTTTTATAGATTTTAGAATTGAAAGGTGTTTCAAAAACACGAGATCCAACTGATTTCTCTTCATCTTGGGGTGACACTGCTTGGGGTGGTCCTGTTGCTCCTGTCACAGACACTTCAGGATGGGGAACTACTGGCACAACAAACGCTGCTTGGCCTGAAGAACCTACATCGCCGACAACAGCCCAACTTGGAAATGCCAATATCGTTAAATATAGAGCAATTTATGAATTTGTCGCAAGGAATAATGATGAACTCTCATTCCAACCGGGCGATATTATTATGGTATGTGATATTAATTTTTATAAAATTTAAATTTAAACTAATTTTTTCCGGAAAAAAGGTCAAATTTATAAATCTAAAAAAAAAAGGCTAAACGAATGAATATGAGTCACTGAACAGGCCCCGGCATCCCCCTAGTTACGCCCATGAGTGACTGTGTAGCTATCTCTATTATAAAATATGGGTGTGATGTACAATCCCTTGGTTTTTGGCTACAAAATATATTTTTCTTAAAATGAACATTCAAATTAAGAACGGGGATTCAGATTAGATTGTCAAAATGTTACTTAGGAAGGATTAAGAATGTATTTAGCGTTTGAAAATCTTTTAGATTGTTGTATGCCTGGTATATACAGTATTATCTTCTATAAATAATGGATTGGATTCAGCCAAGGAGAGAATAAAACCAAATTTTTCTGTCGACCTTTCGAGCGACAATTACACTTTTCCTCGGGACAGTCTAGTGTCAACTATCCTGAGGAAGAGCGTGATTGGCGCTGAAAAATTTGCTTTTTATTCTTTCCTTAACTGACTCTATTCCATTATTTATAGAAGATAATACTGTATATCAGCGGTTTCCAACCCATGGGCCGTGGGCTGATTGGAACTGGGCCTCGGACTTCTACCAGTAAGAAAAGATAAAAATTATATATATTTATATAAAATTATACAGGCTGTCCCAGAACTCAAGGATAATCCGTGACAAGGAGTTAGGTCAGTTCATGAGTGTTCAAATGAAAAAATTCTTTTTAAATAAAAGTCTCTTAGTTTTTGAGTTAAGGACATTTTATGAAAATCTGGAAAATCGCTACCTTTCCCTAAATATTTAAATGCTATGGCTACAAATTTTCATATTTTAATATTCTAATTTTAGTTACGGAATCCTGATTAACACTGTTATCGATCACTATTCAAAAAATAACCTTGAGTATTATACACACACACATAGGCGCCGGAACTGGGGGGGGCAAGGGTACATTGCCCCCCCTGGCATCCTACAGGGGGGGCAGAGGGGGGCAAAATTTCTTTTTTATTTCATTTATTTTTAAAAATGATATATTTTTACTTTTGAAAAATAAAATCTTCTAAATTAAAAAAAAATTAAAAGAGTAAGAAATTCATTTTTTTCCAAATTTTTTCCAAAAATTTTTGATAAATTACTAGCAAATTTTTTAAAATTTTAATTTTATTAAAATTGTGATTTTATTTAAAATTTTTAAAGTTTTATAGTAGATTTGTTTTTGTTTTATACTATTTAAACATATTAAATTATTTTAATTTTCTAAAAAAAATTTTTTGCCCCCCCCTGATTCAAATTCGTTCCGGCGCCCCTGCACACACACATAAATCCGGCAAAAATATTTTTTTTTCTCAAAAAGTATAATACTCACGGTTATTTTTTGAATATGATCGATAACAGGAAATATTTAGGGAAAGCTAGCGCTTTTCCAGATTTTCAAAAAATGTCCTTAACTCGAAAACTAAGAGACTTTTATTTAAAAAGAATTTTTTCATTTGAACACTCATGAACTGACCTATCTCCTGTACACGGATTATCCTTGAGTTTTGGGACACCCTGTATATATACACTGGGCCTCAGAGTTTTTTTACGGAAAAAGTGGGCCGCACATCAAAAAATCTGGTGTGACTGGCGCACAGCACACAACTTTCTCTTACCTTCGGTAATCGAAAGTTGTGTTCTGTGCTTGTCACACCAGATTTTTTGTGTCTACATATATTTAGTTCCCGACAGTACGGAACATATGAATTCAGATGTAAAATTTATAAGTATGGGAAAATATTTATATTTTGTTACTATGGCAACCATTTCTCCTATCTTCCCTATGAAATACAAGAGTAAAGTGGTCTTCAGAAGATTTCAATTGCAAAATGAGAATATACATTTGAAAGAGCATCTGAAAAATAATTGATTTTTGAATTTAAAAAAAAATCGTTGGAGCAAATTTTGAGAAAATCGAAAAAAACTGAAAAAGTGCATCAGTAAAGTACTAGTAATCTTTGGCCGATTTTGATTAAAAGCTTATTTTTCCGGTCCCGGGGGTGTTTAACTTAAATATAAAATTTCAGCCTCATAGCTCAATTCCTTCATGCTTAAAATTGAACACACACACACACACCCACCCACCCACCCACCCACCCACCCACCCACAGACAGACCATGTCGCGAAAACCACTTTTTTGGATTCAGGGGACCTCAAAACGTGAAGATCCATCAAAATCTCGACATCGAATTTTTGACATGAAACCAATACTTTCTCTCTATATATATATTACATATATACATAGGTAAGAGAAAGTAAAAAGGTTGAGACCCACTGCTGTATATCAATATTAATATTATATTTAATACTCACAGCCAGTACCGAAAAAAAAAGAAAAAAAAACAAGGCTTTTCAAGAATGCGAATTTTCTACAATTTAATAATGAAGAAATGGAGATATCAGCCAAATTGGAATAATCTAGGTTCAATAAAACTCCCAGAATAAGACGTTTCGGCCTGAATTTATTTGGCCATCTTCAGTTATTGGGAATTATACACATAGTGCAAGTGCACATGTGATCAAACCGGGATTTGTCAATAATAAAATTTTTTCGCTTCATACAAAATTATATGGCTTCTGTGCCCAAGCTCAGAGATTTTATTGAACCTGGATTATTCCAATTTGGCTGATATCTCCATTTCTTCATTATTATCATCACATCACCAGCCACAACCTCAAAAAGCAATTCTCTACAATTTATTAAGACAAATAAGGATTTTCTTTTGCCTAGCTAATCTGATATGCTCTGGATTCAGAGTTGCACATCACAAGTTCAAGTCCCGTTTACCTCAACCCTCTTGGAAAATTACCTAAAACCGTTTAATAAATCCCAGAATCAATGTTGACCTGTGTAATCAAACATACCAATAGACATTTTAAAATAATTTATATTCTTTTTAGGTCCCACTCACACAAAATGCAGAGCCAGGCTGGCTTGCTGGTGAACTTCGTGGACATACAGGATGGTTTCCTGAATCATATGTCGAGCCAGCTGATTCACCAACGGCAGCAGTCACATCTATTGAAGAATCTCTTGAAGGCGAAGTGGCTACAACAAATGGACTCGTGTTTCCACCCGATATCATTATGTCAGATAAAAGACAACTCGAGTATGTTTCATTTTCAAAGAATTTTTTTTTTATTAGTGTCATTTAGGGTTACCAGCTATTTGAATTTTTTTTGTTAAATTCGTTTCAAGGTCTTTTTCGGATAGGCCTACCACCTTGAAAAATAATAATAATTATATTAACAAAAACTGAAATGATCCATTTATGAAAGTCTAATTGATAATTTTCTAATTTTTTAGGGGTATTGCTGAAGTACCTGAAAACGTTAGTGAAAATGGTTCCTTTCCCGAAATTGGAGGCGAAATGGCACCTCCCGTACCAGACGAACTTACTAGCCCGATACTTGGAAAGGTAAATTATTTATGACGATTAAAAAGGTGCCTGTTCAACGATTAGGAGAGGATTGGTCGGCCAAACAGAATATTGAATGAAAATTCAAAAAAAAGAAAACTTTTGGGCTTTAATTTAATAAGGCCATCTCCAGTTCTTATAAGCTGAAACGAGCATAATTATATAAAAAAATAAAAAATTAGGTCTTACAATCTGAGAGATCCCCATAATTTACAAATTATCATATTATTAAATTACAATTGATATTTAATAGCCCAAATTATTTATTTGCAAATCTAATAAAATAATTTGATTTTTTAGGGTGAAACAGTGAACATGCAAGCTCAAGCTCTCTATTCATGGCGATCTCGAAAACCGTCTCAACTCACATTCACTCGAAATGATATTATATTAGTGGCTGAAAAACAAGACCAATGGTGGTATGGAGAAGTCAACTCAAATCATGGATGGTTTCCTAAATCATATGTTAAAGAATATGAGTCAACAGAATCACAGCAAAAAGGTAATAATGTTATCCTTTCTTCAGATCGACAAGTAACTATTTCAAATATTAATATCAAAAAAATTGTCGCACAGAACACAACTTTCTCTTTTTTGGAGTTTAGGCTTTCACAGTTGTTATCATTAGTAAAAGAATAAAACCAATTCTTTTACTAACAACTTTCTCTTAGCTTTGATAATCAAAAGTGTACAGTAGTGTCATACCAGATTTTTTTGTGTCGGGATATGTTTCCCATAGCACCTTTAGTTAACTTGATCACTTGCATTCAAAAGTAAAAAATCTGGTGTGACTGTGGCACAGCACACAACTTTCTCTTACCTTCGGTAATCGAAAGTTGTGTTCTGTGCTTGTCACACCAGGTATTTTGTGTTGACACATATGATTAGTTTCCGCCGATATATTAGAATTCTAGATGTAAAATTTATAAGTATGGGAAAATATTTATATTTTGTTACCATGGCAGCCATTACTCCTATGTTTCCTATGAAATACAAGAGTAAAGTGGTCTTCAAAATATTTCAATGGCAAAATGAGAATATAAAGGTCATCTAAAAAATAATTCGCTCCAACGATTATTATAATTAAAATTAATAATTTTATTCATTATTTTTAGATGCTCTTTAAAATCTTTAAAATATCAACTTTCTCTTACCAAAGGTAAGAAAGTTATGTCCTGTGCGACCAGGCACACCAGATTTTTTAAATAATATTCAAATACGACCGTCCACATGAAAAGGTATCAAATCTCCATCGGGCTCAAAATTGAGTTTTTATGCTTTCTGTACAAAACACATCCTGCTGATCAAGCCTTTTTATAATTTTTATTTATATTATTGAGCTATATTTTTTTGTTTGGAAGATTTTTAAAATTTTGGTTAGGAAAAATCCAGTTTTGAGAAAAATGAGTTTAAAGTCTTATTTTTTCAAATTTTTTATATAAAATACATCGATTCTGATAAATTGAATATTTCGTCATTTAAGATGAAGAACTAGAGAATCGGAATCAGTATTAAAAAAAAAAAGTTTTTTTTAAACTTTTTTACCATCTGCTCACCTGAAAATTTAGCTCAGTGAAGATTTGATACCTTTTCCCCCACGACCCCACACGTTTGCTTTTTTTTTACATAATTATCTAATTAGTATATATATATATTTGTTACAAGATGGGGATTTTATAGCTGGATAATCGTTAATGTGTAAAGAAAAGAATTGCAGCTAGATATATTATTTCTCTGGGCCTAATAAAAAAAATAATCTTTCTTTACACATTATATATACGTGTTCACATTTACTCAACGTCCCAAGGGCTTAACTCGGCATGTCACTTCTTCTAAATGCATTAGGGTTGATATTTCATGTTAGCGGCCATTCCAAAAATAAACAACTTTTATAAAAATGGAGATGGACTCAGGCTGCCAGCCCTGTCTCGAATCCATTATCTTGGAAGCAGATTATAAAAGAACATCTCATACTATTACATTCTCTCTGGCAGGGCCGTTCCTAACCCTTTGCCCCCCCCCTCCTTATCTAATCTCAATCATTGTTTTATTTAAAGTCAATATTAAGTTTTTTTTGTTAAAATATAGGGAATTAAATCAAAATGTAAAGTAAATGTACAGTGAGAGACAATATTAAGTTCCACCAATGCGTTTTCTAATTGTGATTATTTCATTGTTTTTTAAAAAATATTATATTTTTTAATGAAAACTTTCATTGTTCAATCCTAAAAAATTTCCAATAAAGATTTTAATTTTCTTTTATAAAAACAATGAAATAATCACAAGTTGACCCTCACTCTACTTATAAATTGGCCAACTGACTGGCCGCTTTATTAAAAATCTGGTGTGACTGGCGCACAGCACACAACTTTCTCTTACCTTCGGTAATCGAAAGTTGTGTACTGTGCTTGTCACACCAGATTTTTTGTGTCGACATGTATTTAGTTCCCGGCAGTAGGGAATATTTGAATTCAGATGTAAAATTTATAAGTATGGGAAAATATTTATATTTTGTAACCATGGCAACCATTTTTCCTATCTTTCCTATGAAGCACAAGAGTAAAGTGTGCTTCAAACAATTTTGAGGGCAAAACGAGAATATACATTTGAAAGAGCATCTAAAAAATAATTGATTTTTGAATTTTAATCAAAATCGTTAGAGCGAATTTTGAGAAAATCGAAAAAAACTGAAAAAGTACATCAGTAAAGTACTAGTACTCTTTGGCCGATTTTGATTAAAAGCTTATTTTTCCGGTCCCGGGGGTGTTTAACTTAAATATAAAATTTCAGCCTCATAGCTCAATTCCTTCATGCTTAAAATTGAACACACACACACCCACCCACACACACACCCACCCACCCACCCACCCACAGACAGACCATGTCGCGAAAACCACTTTTTTGGATTCAGGGGACCTCAAAACGTGAAGATCCATCAAAATCTCGACATCGAATTTTTGACATGAAACCAATACTTTCTCTCTATATATATATTACATATATACATAGGTAAGAGAAAGTAAAAATTAAACTGTAAAGCAAATAAAAGTATTATTTGGTTTATTCGATTTTATTACTACTCATATTGACAGTGATTTTTTTTAATATCCTTTTTTTTCTCCCCCCCCGCCCCTGATTTTGGCGCCCCGTGCAAGTGCACAATCTGCCCCCTGCATGGAACGGACCTGCTTTCTGGACCATTCTCGCCATACGTTTTGATCTAAATAAAATTCCATTTTAAAAATATTAAACCACGCAACAAGTCCCGCTCACTTCGGCAACCCGCTTGACTCTGATGCTTTCATAGCTTTGTGTTGGCACCTCGTAACGTGAGGTCTGACTGTCAGCAGTGTCTCGTGCTTCTTGTAAATCTCTCTAAAACTCCCGAATTTTTAGTGGGAAAATTTTTTGAAATATCATTATGTTGCTGGCGTGAAAGTGTAAATATCATAACAGAAAGCGAGGGTCAAAACAATCATCGATTATGCCCGTGACGGATCGAGTCAGACGGCTACTTGAATGTTGTAAAGTCGACACGAAACTCGACAAACAAAGTGAGCTATAAATAAAAAATTTCAATTCTCACATTTCACTTTCCATTAAGAAAATTTTAATTTTTTTCATTTTTCACCAGGGCTGTGATGCACTTTTTTTTTTTGTTAGTAAATTAAAACACTTAAAAAAATGTTATTGAGAATAAAAAAAATAACAAGAAGACATATATATTAAAATAATGTTATCTAATCACAATTCCTAATGACAGCATATAATAAATTAGAAATGACCTTGTTTGTTTCCCTAAAAAAAAAATAAAATTTTAATCTAATAACAATGGCTCTTGGTAACCTAAATTAATTTCCATTTTTTGTATTTAATCTCTCTTTTTAAATACTTTTTAGAATACTACGAGGCAATATATCCATATGAATCAGCTGAAGTCGGCGATTTGACATTCCAACAAGGCGATATTGTTTTGGTAGTGAAAAAGGAAGGAGATTGGTGGACCGGCATCATCGAGGACCGTCAAGGCATCTTTCCGTCCAACTACGTGCAACCCGCGCAAATTGTGGTACGCCACCCTTTTATCAGAAAGCTAAATATTAGACAAGTGATGCTCTACTTTTGCAATAAATGATTACACACGGCTTGGGATTTATTAAACAATTTTTGCTAATTTTAGTCCGTTGAATACGAAAATAATATTTTTGTTTAATTGACTCTACTTTTTTGAGATAAAGGCATTCCAACTTATACTGGAAATTCAATTATAGAAGAATATTTTTTAAAACGTTTATTTTAATCAAGTTTGACTTTACAGTCAGGAGATTAAATAAAAAATCTTTTTTTGAAGGAGGTAAATAGCTGAGAGTTGATAATCAATTAGGTAGAATGAATGAGCAAGCAGCTAATTCTATTTCAATTTATTAACAAACCAGGGCCGACGTTTCGGTCACATACGGGACCATCTTCAGGGCCAGGTTAATGTCTGAAAATACATATAATCCTCGCTATTGTGCGTAGCTTAATCATGATAATGCCTCAATATTTTTTATTATTATCATACCATGGACAGAGAGTGAGTGTGTATGCCCAATTTAACTTGGCGAGGATTATATGTATTTTCAGACATTAACCTGGCCCTGAAGATGGTCCCATATGTGACCGAAACGTCGGCCCAGGTTTGTTAATAAATTGAAATATTACTAGCTGCTTGCTCATTCATTCTAAAAAATCTTTTATTTACAATAATTCTATTTGCCGACTTTTGAATAAGAGACCTCCGAATGGCAAGAATATGATAATATTTTTGTACTAATCAAAGTAAAAAGACATTGTATATAATTGCGATGAATATTAAAATACCTAAGATCGTGTATAAATGACAATATTTGTCCTGATGAAGGTCGGAATTTGGCGGCCGAAATGTCGGCAAATAGAAATTAAATAAAAGATTATTTTATTTAATCTCCTGGCTGCAAAGTCCCTGTAAATCTTGATTAAATCTGCACAGCCATAAAACATCGCGTTTATTTTAAAATTATCAAATTATTATATTATGAATGATACAAAAAATAATAAAATTAATTATAAAAAACAAAAACAAATCAATAAGAGTTTTATACGTGATTTCATTTGGTGTCTTTTGTCCGTTAGAAGCAGAGTCAATTCAAACAAAATAATTTATAGCCTGAGTACTTCGTCATCATTGTTATCTAAATTGACTTCATAAGCTTATGCTGTAGGAAAAAAATTTTTTTGTTCTCCTGTGTAATCAAAATTAGTATTTAGATAAACATCCAATATTATTTTTTCCTCCATTTTAATGGGTGTCTTCTTTTTATCCTCCTCGAATCAGCCAGAAGCACAAACCATTTCTGCGGATGCTGAAGTGGCTGCTTTAGCGGCAGCTGAAACGCACCGTCAACAATTATCTTCAGCACAACCGGTAGTTGTTGAACCTGCTGTAGAAGCTGAAGTAGCAGCTGTATCCCAAGCACAGCCTCAAGTGAGCTTTTTTAGATTTGTTAACTAATATTACGGCTAGATTTAATGTCCTTGCTGCCAAAATAGAGAAAATAAGTAATGCAAATTTTTTAAAATAAACCTATATTTTAAAATAAAAAATTTGCGGCTGGCGGACTGCGAAAGCGTGAAGGTCCTGGTTCGACTCCAGGGTGCGCAATTTTTGCCCAATCAAACTCATCTCGCAAATTTGTTATCTTAAAGTGCGGTCTCGGGGTGCTAATTTTGAGAGTTTCCAGCGGCCACAATTTTGGAGCTATCGACCTCAAATTTATTTTAAATCAAAGCTATTTAAAATATCTACAACTTATAGAAGCCCTTTTTTTTTGATTTTCGAAAAAATAAATTTTTTTTTGATTAATCGCATTAAAGAAAAGATATTTTTTAAAAATCCGCTCTATAAGTTATAGATATTAGAGATTATATTATTTAGAGATTAAATTAGTAATCATTGTGTTAAAAAATAATTAATTTTCTACCCTTAATTAATTAGCTGGAATCTTTAAAATAAAATGGAATAAATCCCCTTGTATTTCTATGGGAAAAACTAACGCCATCTCTTGCAGCCTCGAGTCAATCGTGTTTTAACGGCTTTTCGAGACGCGCACCTTAAAAGATATATTTGGCTGGCTTATTTAGGCATACAATCATGGGCGTCCGCAGGGAGGGGCAACCAGGCACTTGCCCCCCCCCCCCCTGGAAAATTAAAATGATACAAAAAAATGTATAAAACAAAAAAAAATACAAAAAAAAATACAAAAAAACCTTTCTCAGTATACATGCACCTTGCCGCGGTGAGAAAGCTTTAAATACTAAGAGATGTATAACATTATTAATATCAAAGTACGTTTTTTTTTTTCAACTTATCTGGAAGTGACATGCCCCCCTCTGCAAAAAATCCTGCGGACGCCCATGCCTACAATCTATTTGAGCGTTGATTGAAAAAAATTCCATCTTTTTCAACCAAAGCTCTGCCTAGTTAAAAAACCCTATATTATTAATAAAACATCTTATTTAATATTTGGTCAAAAAAATATATAATAATAAAACAATTTTTCTTTTCTTTTTTAGCCCCCTAAAGAGAGAACTCCGAGCACCCCCGATGCCCTTGGACAAGGCCAGGTAATTGGAATTAATTTTTTTTTACTCAACATTTTTAATCGTTGCACCCAAAAAAAAATCCCTTTTTTTAAGATGTATGTAAAAAGTGGAATCAATTTTTTTTTTTCTTAAATAACCACTAGTTGTTGTCATGTTGTTTTTTTTTTTTGGAATTTAAATGTTGCATTAATTGTCATGTTCTCATCATTCACACATCATATACCTTTTAAACAAATTTTTAATTCCAATTTTTTTGTTTTCTCCACACTTAAAAAAAAAAAAAAAAACACACACACACACAAAACACAACAGGCTGAAGAAATAATAATTGATGAAGATAGGGAAGAGAAATTAGAAGCGAAGGTAGTCCACAATATTTTCAAACTTTTCTTTTACTCTCTCTTTCTTTTTTTTTTTTTAATTTGAAATAAACAGAAAACATTTTAATAAAAGAATAACACAATTTCAATTGTTTTGATGGTGAATGCATGTTTTATAATTTAAAAAAAAATGGCATGTTTTTCAAAATATCTTTTATGGTCTTAATTATATTTGATTTTAGCGATTTCTTCGCTTATTTAGAGATGCAGACTTTTTATAAAAGTTTGTTTATTTAACGCTTCGAGTGATTCGTGCCTTTCTTCAATCGACGAGTTAATTTTTATTTTTTTTTAAAGTGAAGATCTGAAAAAGAGGGTAACATATCTTTTATTAAATGATCCTGCATCGTGTTTTTATGTTTGATTCACCTTTTAATATTTGAAATTTTCTTCACTTTAAATTCATTTTCAGGCCGTCATCAGGTTAACAATATATGAATGGATTATACAAAAATAGAGAATGTGAGTTTGTCACATTCTCCATTTTTGTATATTCCTATGAATCAAGTCAAATTTTATACAGGTTCAGTCACTTAAATCCCCACCACAAAAAAAGTCGTTTATTAAGCCTACAAAAACATATAAAGAAATCTCTTCCCTCCTCCTATGGCCGAGAGATTAGAGTTTTGACAATGTCAATAATGATAATCTTATTATAGGAATTTTTATTTATAGACCACATTTTGTTATTAATTATTTATTAAAAATATAAATACTGTACAACGTTTTGCTTTTTATCTAAACACTTGCTTTGATGATTGTGTCTAACTTCATAAGTATGAGCGTAGATGGCGCTGAAGTTAGGGTCTAACTTCAAAGGAATGAATGTAGATGGCAATGAAGTCGTTGTTTATAAAATGCACGTAACGGTCTCTTAGACCGTCCTTTTCCGAATTCTTCACTTGAGTGGGTCAATATTAAGTCCCACCCATGCGTTTTCTACTTGTGTTTATTTCATTGTTTTTTTTTTAAAGAAAATGAAAATCTTTATTGGAAATTTTATAGGTTTGTACCATGAAAGTTTCCATTAAAAAAATATATATTTTTTTAAAAACAATGAAATTATCACAAGAAGGTGAGACTTAATATTGTCCCTCACTGTACAGTACTTGAAAACGACCGCAGAATAAACAGTCGAAACATTGTACAGTATTTATATTTTTAATAAATAATTAATAATATAATTAAAATATTAAAAACTGCCATAACTACAAAAGCTTTAAAAAAACACATTATTGATAATCTTAAATCTGATCCCAGTCAACCCGATGAATTTATTTAAATTATTTGGATACCTTCTGGTATAAATAAATATGCCATTACAATATTAAAGTCATATACTCAAGGCTCTAGCTCCCAGGCGTGGACTTAATTGTACAGGGAGGGTCATTTGCGAGTCTTCGATTGACCTTGCATCCCGCAAGAACCACTGCTTTTGATTATATTCGGATATTGACCTGAATGACTTGTTATTACCAACTTTTGAATTCTAATTTAGCAGTAAAGCCAAATTCAATTCCCGATTTAAGTGACGAACTCAGTAAATGAACTCAAGTTTTCAAAGATGAAGAATATATCTCCGAAACTAGTCACCTTTTTATTTTTATTGTTTACTTAAAATTTTCAAAAGCGGTGAGATGAGTTTTGCCATTTATTTATAAAAATTATCGTATTAATCGATACATTCCTGATAACGGCCATAGAATGAAAAATATATTAACACGTTTCAAATTAATTACAATCAAATATATTTGAGACCATCTGGTGTTATGGTGTTGTTTGTCTTGTACTAATTTATGTTGTGTTTTTGCTTCAAATTCTAACCCTTCTAAATGCTGCGCATTTTTTAGAGGAATACTCCAGATTTTTTACGATCTCCAAAGGTACCAACTAAAATAATGAAAAAAATCTTTTTTTACCTTTTAATATTTTTTTTTTTTGAAAATGTATGTTTATTATTTATTTATTTTATATTCTTCCTCTGTACCGAAATAAATGTAATAAATTGTATTTTCTTAAAAAATATTTATATCTTATAGATTAAAAACAATGCGAATCAGTGAATCAAAAACTTCCTGGATTGTGTTGGTATTAAATTTTTCAAAATCGTATATTTATTTCAGTACAGAAAGAGATATATATATATATATATAAATTTTATGCTTTTGTTTTTTTACAAAATCATTTGCTAAAAAAAAAAAAAAAATGTATTTTCCAAAAGAAAAATCTTCTTGGTTGAATGCTTTTTATTCTATTTTGCAAAAGAATTTGGCGTGAAGGCGGATTCTCCCCCCTCCCCCCCCCAACTCCATTTTTGTTTTGACCCCCTCTCCTAAAATTTGTCCCCCCACTAGACTAAACAGAGTCATTTCTTTGTTTTTTAATATTTATATTGAATTTGAGAAAGATGTTTCAGAATCCAATTTTCCCCCTCCTTTTATAGACAAAAAATGCCCAAATTCTTTTGCAATTAATAATATTCATCTATTATATTAATTTTAATTAATTTTTCAAGCATTTTGTTTTATATTGGTCATCAATTTCTATATACAGTGTAACGGCTATATGTACTGAACACTCTTGATTTTCAAAAAATGTTGTCTTTTTCGGTATATACATCATATACTGTATATACTATCTATATCAGCCAAAAGTATACACTATAGAGCAGTGGTTCCCAACCGGTGTGCCCCGGCACCCAAGGGTGCCGCGAGAATGCCTAAGAGGTGCCGCGAGATATTTAGATAAAATAAAATAAAGAGGCGAAAAAATAAAGTTTTGCTAAAAAAAGTTCAAATGATTAAATTGGAAGCGGCAAAATTTTCCGTAGATCGGAAAAAATTAAGCTTTGCCAAAAAAAAAAGATCAAATGATTTTCACGCAAGAGAAAAAAATTTGTCCCAGGGTGGAAAAAAATTTTGATTTGATAGGGAAAAAAAAGGAAGGGTGCCGCTTGTGTGTAATATTATTCCCAACGCACCTTTGGGATGCCGTGGACTTCAAAAGGTTGGGAAACGCTGCTATAGAGGTTGGCTCTAACGGTTAGAGAAAAAACTTAAGCTATGCAACCAACACATATTTGCTTATACAGACAAAATTTTTCATCTATCTTAATTAATTAATCAAAAAACATTCAAATTAAATAGATTAACCAAAAGGTAGGTTTACACGCTAGCAATTTATCGTAACGATCGAATTGTTTCGATTTATAATTGGGTGTAAACAGGACATTTATTGGAATTGATTGATACCTGCTGACAAAGGAATATGACAATATATACCTGTCGAATATGAAGTAGGGTGTAAACAATACTCCACTCTTTCGAAGTAATAAAGTTGTCAATCACATCGTTACGATTTCTCTTAGCGTATAAACCTGCCTTAAGGAAGGGTTGAGTAAGAACTCTAGCGAATGTATATTTTAGCTGATACAGATAGTATATATATAAATCATCTGGGTGAAGCCTCTAAGAGACGGGAAATGGATATTATTACCACTAGATGTCTAAATAGTATTTTGGTAGTTTGTTCATTTTTTTATTTTAAGTCTTTAATTTCGTCTTTCTTTGAACTTTTACCAGTGTGTGTCCAGCTCCCGTTTCTTGGAGAAGAGTTAAAAGTCTCAATCCACCTAACAAGGGCTTGTTTTCAATATCGACTGAAAACGGATATCGAAAAGAGAATAATTGGAGGTTACAATTCTCAATTGGAAGTTTACTCCTTAATGGATAGCAGGTTGTTCAAGCAATAATTCAATAAAAAACATGAATATTTTTCATTTTCAAGATTTTATTCATTCAATGACTGTGTGTGGTCAAATACCACCAATTTCGGTCACTTAAATGACCATCATCAGATCTGCAAAAACATCATATAACAACGTGAGCTGGCAAGTCAAAAGAAAAAACCACAAACTAACCACACAGACACCCCATATATATATAATTATGTATATAAAAAAACATCAAATTATTCTTATATTATAAAATCCTCTCACAATTATAAATGAATGTTATATTATTATTATAAATGTAATGTGTGTTCATTATAATTGTGAGAGGATTTTATAATATAAGAATAATTTGATGTTTTTTATATACATAATTATATATATAAGAGGTGTCTGTGTGATTAGTTTTTTGTTTTTTTTTTGACTTGCCAGCTCTCACATTGTGATATGATGTTTTTGCAGATCTGATCATGGTCATTTAAGTGACCGAAGCTGGTGGTATTTGAGCACACACAGTCATCGAATGAATAAAATCCTGAAAAATATTTATGTTTTTTATTGAATTATTGCTTGAAGAACCTGCTATTCAATAAGGAGTAATCTTCCAATTGAGAATTGCACTATCATTTAATTCCCTTTTAAAACGTTCTCTCGTTTTCACCAAGAAATGTAGGAGAATTTTGCGCAAGCATTTTAATTGTGCAAGCCGCGCTGAGAGCAGACAAGTTAACAATGAACTATAAGATATGTAAATAAAAGAGAAGAAAATGATAGTGGAGGGAGTTTGTTTGGCACTTTTAGTTGTTACACTGTATAAACTCTTTCTAATTAATAGTTTTGTTCCAAGGACAATTTCCAACTGCACTCTGATATTGGTTGTCAAAAAAGCGAACTACGCATGCGCGTGAATTGGAACAAAACGTTATTTTTGCATGTTATTTATTTTATTAAAAAATAAAAAAATAAATCTAATATGAATTTGGTACTCCAGGGAAAAGGCAAGAAGCCAGAAGTAGCGACCGTAATCGCTCCTTATCAAGCGACCAGCGAGGAACAATTGAGTCTACAAAGAGGACAATTAGTGATGGTGAGACAGAAATCGTCAACCGGCTGGTGGGAAGGCGAATTACAGACCAAAGGGAAGAAACGACAAATTGGCTGGTTCCCTGCATCGTATGTTAAAGTAATGGGTGGCCAAACGGGCAGCGCACGGAGCACACCAATATCGCATAAACATCAAGAGGAATTGCAATTAAAACAACAGCAACAGCCCGTTACGCCTACGCCAACTGTTAAAGATGAACATCCTGTCGGTGAGTTTTTTTTTAATAAATTTTAATTTAAAGGGGTGCACCACAATTTTCTTTAAATATTTTCCAATCAAATTTTTTAATATACATACAGTATTATCTAATCCTATATAAAGGCTGCTACATACGTAACTGCAAACTTAACAAGCATGCTTGTACAGTGAGGGACAATATTAAGTCCCACCCATGCGTTTTCTACTTGTGATTATTCTATA
>JAKCPI010001767.1:0-14550 GCA_023213315.1 Euborellia annulipes | reverse complement strand
TAAAAATGTAAAATTTATAAACATAGAAAAATTTTTATATTTTGTTACCATAGAAACCATTTCGAGAAAGTAAAAATTGGCTATCTATTTCAAATGTATTTTTTTAAAGAGATATGATTTTTACTTTCTCTTTAAATTAAAATTATTATTTTTTTTTAAATTGCCCATTTAAAATTATTTATATTCTTTCTAATTGAAATAATTGGGAACGATGCCAATTATCTATTAGTATAGGATCCTGTCCCCCACCCCCTTCTCTCCCCACACTCTCTAGCCTGAAGGTGGCACGCCATTGGCTATCTTAATCTCATAGGGCAGCTGCAATTCGAGTCTACATGCTAAGTCAATGAGAAAAGATTCCTTTATATTTAATAGCAAAGTCAAAAGAGAGTTCAGTCGAGTGGGGGCAGTGATAAGTGAAGCACCTTCCGTGTTAAAAATTTCATCCCTCATTTGGAACATGGCGTCGCGTGGGGCAGACGTGTCCATCCTGGGCTCCTGTAAAAAATTCGCGTTTCTTCTAAACTTTAAGGACATTTGAGGTAAATTTCATCTCTCCACGTTCATTAATATTTAGTTTATGATTTTAAATATTAGAAATATAAATGGCTTCACAAAAAATTATTATTTATATACTGTATTATATATAAATGTTGTGATTTTATAAAAATGTATTCATAAGAGCCAGCGTGAGAAGGGAATAGAACAAAATATTTATATATGGAGTTGGTCCGAAGCCTCAGTTTAGGCGATAAGTGCATTTATTTTATTTATTTGATAAAATATTTAAAGACAAATAGGTCTAATTATTTGTCTTGAAATATTACTTCTACATATTATAATAGAAGTCTGCTTGACTCTCTTACAAGGCACAGTATGCAAGTCAGGACAAGTTTGTTGGATGGGTTTTATTAATTAATACATATAGGCAGGCCTACATAGCGTAGCTTAGTATATGGATTACAAACATGAATATAGACTAATTTACTAAATCCTAGAAATCTGCTTTCAATTTATATCATGCATGGAATTGACTTACTTGCTTCTAGTATTTTTTTTCATTTTAAGTTAACTAGCCGCCTCTCCGTCACCTAGTCAGGCAAACTTCGACCTCCTAGACACCTTTTTTTTTTTTTTTTTTTTAATTTATTTAAGGTCTTTTTCGGCATCGGAGGCCATTTAGACCCTATTTATTTAAAATGAGACATCCTTAGTTAGCAATCAAAATATAGCCTCACAATAAAACAAATTAGTGAAAAATGACTAGCTGCACTGCCAATCTTCGAAGGGCTTTTTTTAACACTCATACTTTTTTCCCACTCACACACATATTCACACAGTCTTTTCGGCAACTTACGTCACAATAAAACAAATTAGTGAAAAATGACTAGCTGCACTGCCAATCTTCGGCGGGCTTTTTTTTAACACTCATACTTTTTTCCCACTCACACACATATTCACACAATCTTTTCGGCAACTTACGTCACAATAAAACAAATTAGTGAAAAATGACTAGCTGCATTGCCAATCTTCGATGGGCTTTTTTTTTAAACACTCATACTTTTTTCCCACTCACACAGTCTTTTCGGCAACTTACGTCACTATAAAACAAATTAGTGAAAAATGACTAGCTGCACTGCCAATCTTCGGCGGGCTTTTTTTTTTAAACACTCATACTTTTTTCCCACTCACACACATATTGGTTTACTAGGCCAGCACGCTAACCCCTACACCAAGACCGCGAGCCGATGGACTTTTATAATTAAAGATAAAATTCAAAATATAGCCTCACAATAAAACAAATTAGTAAAAATGACTATCTGCATTGCCCGCCTTCGATGAACTTTTCTCATTGATATTTAGTTTTTTTTTTTTTTAATAGAAACATCACTTTCAATACCTAGTAAAGGTCCGCGTGTGGCGGTCTCTTTCTTAATCAGTGTCTAAAAATTCATTCTAATTTTTACTTTCTCGAATGCCAATACAACATATAACCGTTAAAAAATTCGACCTCGTAATTTTGATAATCCTCATCCTCTCTGAGATAATTTTTGGAATTATTTATGAGAAAAAGAACTGTGTGATAAGCATAGAATACAAGTTCAAATTACCGAAGTTAAGAGAAAGTTGTGTGCTATGCAACCGAATTTTTTCAAAAGTAAATAATAAATAAAATTTACATTATCGTAATCAATATTCCAAAGTAGTTTCACTAGCAATTTTATTTATTTCCAAAGTAAATATGTAATTCAAGTCATGGTCACATCGCATTACTTTATGGGAATATTTATTGTGAAAAAAAAAAAAAATAGAAGATTGTTTTTTAATAATAATTTTCTGACATCTTTAATGCTTTTCTATTGTGAATATATTTATTTTTTCATTCTTTTGAGACATTAAAGTTCTCTTATTTATTGGTTTACTACTTTTTGATGGCTTCCTTTCTAGGTAAAAATTTCTATTTTCAAACAATTAAATTTACCTTTTGCGATTTTCTCAAGGTAAAAAAAAGACTAAAAATAAATATAACAAGAAAAAAGGAGAGTAAAAATTACTATAAATAGTCTTTTAATCATACTATAACTGCAACTGCTTTTCATTCATTCTACGAATGAGAAGATCGTAACTTTTTAAAAGCCGATAGGAATTTTAAACATTACTTTATTATATATGCACTTAACTTATTTCATCATTTTTTTTTTAATAAACTTCCTAAAAACCTGTAATTTCCGGAAGTTCGTTGCTTCAACTTGATTTCCTTAATTATAATTTAATGACTTACAGACGGATAATTACGTTGAAGTCCATTTTCATCAGAGGGTAGCCCTAAAACAAAAAAAATTCATAATTCACAGTAGAACCTTTCCTATCTTGATTCTTGGTCAACGCCTCGCTCGTTGCTTTGTTCTTGGCCAAATACCAACACGAATTTCGCAAAACTTATTTACCATAAGACTTGATTTTTAATAAGACTCTATTCGTCCACACCTTCTAAAAAAAAAATTATTATATCATCTAGGAAGTGACAACCTTCGCTTTAACCCTAAGAAAATTATTCTGTTAAGTGTGTCGTCTCTCGACAATAAATGATTTCTAGAGGTCAAATGATTTTTTATGGGTCAGTAATTCGTGAAAATATTTCTAAATGGTTGATTTTCATCATTTCTTATTTGAGATTTTCTATGACTTTGGGTGTCTACATAAATTTTAATCTGCGTGAATATTAATTAAATACAAAAAAGTAGGCATCACCTTGTAATTTCTTAAAAAAGATTTCAAGTAAATTGTAAGAAAATAGAATTAAGTTCTGAAATGGACTGATTTATTCTATTAAAACAAATTTAAATTTACTCGTAACCCTTAATGTCTCTTTTTATTTTCTACTATGCAGTGGCGTAACGTACGCCTCCGCAGACCCCGCAATGCGGGGGGCCCCGGACCTTGGGGGGGGGGGCACGGGCCGGGCCGGGTTAAAAAACTGTATCTCCTCAGAGCTCCGGTAAAAACGGAAAAATTTAGATAAAAAAAAAATTAATGAAAATTTGTCTTTGAAAGGGCCCGGGCCCTCAGGGCTCCGGTAAAAACGGAAAAATTTAGGTAAAAAAAACAAATTAATGAAAATTTGTCTTTAAAAGGGCCTGGGGCCCTCAGGGCTCCGGTAAAAACGAAAAAATTTAATGAAAATTTGTCTTTGAAAGGGCCCGGGGCCCTCAGGGTTCAGGGATACTGTATTTTAAAAATATTTTTTGTAAGGTCTAATAATGGGGCCCGAAATAAAGGTTTGCGGGGGGGGGGGGCAGCTAAAAAACGTTACGCTAGGGCTACTATGCTAAATGAAAAAAAAAAAAATCTGCCAATTAATAATAGACTCGCCAAACGCCAGAATAATTTTTTTTTAAATGAATTCATTTGATTAGGATCTAATAATATATCATGAAGAAGTAGGTCCTCAGTAATTTTTTTTCAACTATTCATTGACATCATCCTTGTTTTTTTTTTTTTTTATGTTTAATCTTCTAGCTTAAACATTCAAACAAATTAAATTTATGTTCACCTCCTATTTGTTTCTGTCACGGATACAGAGTGCAAAGTGACGTCAGAAAAACGATAGGTGAATGGGTCATATGTAAATATACCTTAAACATACTGTACTTTAATACCACTATGTATAAATCACCCGAAAATGGACTACTTTCTCACTTCTACAAATTTGGCCTTTAAATATGGCAGCTAGGAATTAAATCAAACAAAAATTTTAATCAATTTTTATCCACTTTTTTATTTCGATTGCCGACGTTTCGGACGCAACTCGCATTCTTCCTCAGGACAATCGGTAGTCAGTCCTGGCTGCCATCCTGCTCATATTATACAGCCATCACCTCTCACTATTATTTGACAAAATTAAAAAAAAATCCTTATTTTTTCGGCTTTTACCCCACTTATTGTTTTATTTTTTTTCCGGTACTAAATGTATTTTTATTATTTTAAGGAAATATAGATTATAATTTAAATTTTTCCGATTTAGATTTCTCCAAAATTTCATGATCAACTCATAAAATATTTTAATTATCATCAATGAGGCTATTACTTGAACAAAGCACGATTAAAGGTTTTTATTAGAAGCATAATAAACGACTCTCTTCCTTGAACAAAATTAGAAAAAAAATAATACAGTTCTGTACCTCTTAAGATTAATTATGCTTTTTCCCCCTCTAACGGAAATTGGATTTCATCGTCATGAGGAGAATATTTACCTTTTCCCCCTTTGTACTAAATTTATTAACAAATATTTCTTTCATATGTTAATAAATCGTAATTATGATTAATATGTCAGCATAATACTATTTACTAAATAGTATAATATTATCTTAACAAATTGCAGGAAACGAATGAGTGAATGAATGAATAAATAAAATCTCGGTTAGTATGTTGCTGAATTTTCATTTATAAAAAAAAATGAATAAATAAAACATGAAATTAATTATTGACATTAAGAACAAAAATATTTGAAAGGTGTTAAAAATTTTTTAAATAGGATATAAATCGCCATCGTTAATTTATTAACTACTTTGAATTTTGAAGAAATGCAAAGAAGGAAGGCATTTTTAGAATCCCCCCTCGGTATTTCTTTCTTCTATCTTCCCACTGTTTGATCAATAGAAATTAGAATCTCCCCTTTAGTTTTTAGGCTTCCCTTCAAATTGGGAAAAAATCAATTATTTTTATTTCTTCTTCCCTTAAAAATAATAAATCATCAAGATAATCACCAACCTGAGATAATATTCTCGATAGTACAATGGGGATAGTTAGGTCCTTACTTTTTTTGTTACTTTTTTGTTTTTTTTTGAGAGTTTTGATTTCATTTGGAGGATAAAATTTTTATAAGGATACAGATTTTAAATATAATTATTGTTGATTTTTTTTTTTAATTTGCTTTCTCGGTGCCCGAGTTTACTGAATATACAGTATATTTTTTGTTTAATTTATTTTGTATCGGTAGAAACCGACGGACGTTTCCACACGCTGGTCTCTCTGGGCCACCCTATGCTGAAATTAGGGATCAATTAATTTTAAAAAAATATGGAAGATAATGAATATTTTCAAAATTATCCAAAATTATTATTTTTTATTTCATTTAAGGTCATTGAAGGCCATTTAGACCCCTTCTCTATTTATTTACTCTTATCTATTTTCTCCAATCCAATTGAAATAAATTTTTGTCGGATGAGACGGGAAGCGAATCCTTGACCCCTAGCCCAAGAGACAGAAACTCTACGACTGAGCTAGGGTCCAAGGATCAAAATTATTTCATATGATTAATATTCTGAAATAGAAAAAAAATTATATTTTTTTAAATATTTTTGTTCTGCTTCATATTTAATAGCATTCTTTAATATTCAGATTATTCCATATTTAATTATTAATATAAATAAGGCGGAGATACTGTACTGATATACTGTACCCAGTGGCGTATTCAGGGGGGGGCGGGCCAGGGGGGCCGGGCCCCCAAAGCCTTCTCCAAAACAAAAAAATACCTATTGTTTTCCCTAATGATTTTTTTTTTTAATAATTATTTTATTAAATCTCCTAAATTCTAAAATCTAAAAAAAAACTTATAAATAATTGAAAAAATCTCTAATATTTACGAGTTTTGTATTAAAATTATTTTTTATTTCAAGAAAAAAAAATTTTTTTTATTTGTTTTTTATTTATAATTATTATATTATCTAAAAAAAATTCCTCCACTTTAAGTTTCTTGGAAAAAAAAGGGGGGGGGAGTTCAAAAACTTTTGGGCCCCCCCCCCAAGCAATAAATTCTGGCTACGCTACTGACTGTACCATCAGGGTTAAAATTGAAATTGCTGAAATTAGGGGACCAATTAATTTAAATAAATATGGAGGATAATTAATATTTTCAAAATTATCCAAAATTATTATTTTTATTTCCACTTAGGGTCATTTTAGGCAAAGAAATATTTGGGTTATAATTTACTGGTATATTTTCTCCATTGATACATTTATTTTTGCTGCTGTAGTTAATTTTTTTCCAATCTATTAAATGAAAGACATGAATGAAACCAATTTGAAGTGCTCATAGTTATCCAGTAAGTGATCGCATTCTGACGATTGAACTTTGATTAGGAGTTCGATGACCCCAAGAACCACCCACGCATGTAGAGGAAGAAACAAAGGCAAAGAGTGGTTCAACATCGGTACTCCTTTCCCCACCAAATAACAAAAAAAAAATTGCCAACATTTTATTTATATCTAAATTTATTTTATTCAATATTTTAATTTAAATATTTAAGTGATTTTTTTTTTGTCTTTTCTAATCAAGTCAGTTACCTTTTAAAAGCCTTAGGCTCAAGTTAATCATTGAAAGGTCCTATATAATTATCATGTTCGAACTGGTGTCATTTCCTTAAGGCTGTCTGGCGTCCGCCATATTTGCCCAATATTGACACTTAGTGACATCTAGTGGCAATACTTATAACTTCTAAATATGAAAACAAAAAGGTCAGCTTAGACGAATCGCCACCGAGTGGCGCCACTGGTGTGTGACACCCTTTTTAAATAGGTTTTTAAAACGATCTTATTATAAAGTGTTTTTAAAATTCAAGAAAAAACAAATAACAAAAAAATAAATAAATTTAATTTAAAAATTTTATGAAATTAGTATCAAGATAATTAAATATATATTAAATACTTTGAAAATATTTTAAATTACTCTATTATTACTATAGAATTATAAACCGCATTTCGTATTAATTATTTATTAAAACTATAAATAATTAATACAGTACCAATGAGGTATATAATTAAAAACTCCCCTAATGATAGTAATACAAATCACAAAATCTTTTAATACCTACTGTATTCTTTTTAATGACAATTTCTAAAATAATTTATATTTGAGCATAGACAGATTTGAAATAATTGTTTTCCGAATATAATTTAATCATAGTTTGTCACATTTGTTTGTTTATGTCAAAACAGGCAACTAATTTTTGAACTGATTTTATTGTAAACTAATGTACCAATATCCAGTAGCGTATCCAGGTGGGGGCGAGGGGGGGCGCTTGCCCCCCACTCCAGGCGCATCAAGCTTTTGGCGCCCCTCGCGCATCCCCTTTTTCAAAAAATCTCCGGCTTTTTTTGAAATTTCATAATAAATTCATTTTATATCATAAATCCGGAGAAAAATTACAAAAAAAAGCTCGAACGAGATTCGAATACTAAAAAAAAAGGTCTAACGAAAACGGCGCCCCAGCTGGGCTTCCTCCCCTCCGCCCTCAAAGGCTAATTATGCCGCTGCCAATATCCCAAAAATTTTAAACAAAGAACAGTTACCGATCACAATAAATGATGTGACAAGCACTGACCATAACTTTCTCTTACCTTCGGTAATTGAAAGTTGTGTTCAGTGCTGACAGTGGCGACATTTCAACTTTTTCTTGGAGGGGGAGGGCAAATTTTTTTCTTACAAATAGGTAGCTACTTAAATTTGGCCAAAAGATATTTAATTTAATTAATTGTTTAATTTTGTACATTTGTATACTCGTAGATGTTTTTTGAAGTATTTTATTTAAAATAATATAAAACTTTATCAAAATCAGAGCCCTTGGGAGGGGGGGGGCAAATGCCCAGATTTCTAATGTCGCTAAATAGGCCTATTTAGTTTTCGACAGTTGAATTCAAGAATTGGCATTTAAAAATCTGGAATGAACTGGAAATGAAAATATACATTTTAAAGAGCATCTAATAAATAATTGATTTTTGAATTTTAATCAAAATTGTTGGAGCGAATTTTGTGAAAATCGAAAAAACTGAAAAAGTACATCAGTAAAATACTAGTACTTTTTGGCCGATTCTTGATCGAAAGCTTATTTTCACGCCCTAGGGGGTTGTCTAACTTAAATATAAAATTTCAACCTCCTAGCTCAATTCTTTCATGCTTTAAATTGAACCCAGACACACACACACACACACACACACAAGACAGACCATGTCGCAAAAACCACTTTTGGATTCAGGAGACCTCAAAAAGTACCTATCTATTAAAATCTCGACAATTAATTTTTTTGAGAGAAAGTAAAACCAAACGTTCAGATAGTTTTTTTTTTTTAAACCGCTTTCAATGGGATAACTCGGGCAGTACTTATTGTCTGAAAGTTATATGATTTACAATACATTCTACTCAAAAGTCATCATAAACGTTTCTTCCTATTTTCTACCTGAAACAAGGGGATGATTTGCACCTATTTCTTTCTTATTTTTTTTTAATATATAATAGAATATGAATTGATAATTTTTTCATTAAAGATAATATCAATAAAATTTATTAATAAAAAATTTAATTTATTCATAGCACAAAATAATATTAAAATTCATAAATCAATTATTTTTTTATACTAATAAAATGTATACCGTATTTAATTTTTGCTCTCAAAATAATTTGAAGAAAAAAAAAAGAGTTTTTCTATAGCCTTTGTTTGTTTCTTCCTTTACCTGCTTTGAAAAGAAAAAATAGTTTCTTTAAAAGGTAATTGACCCTTTTCCTTTTCGTGAAACATACAAATGTCAATCACTATTTAATTATGAATAAAATTCAAATTTATTTAATAAATTTTGATTTTAAATTAATTCGATATTGGCAAAAACTAATCGGTTATCAAAAATAGATTCTATTCATTTTTTGAAACACATTTTTCTATAAAAAAAAGAACCCAGAATGGGTTTAAAACATGAAAATATTCTCTAATTTGCAAGCCACGAATTTTTTCCTAGAAAACCCCTTTTCAAAAAAAAAAAAAGGAAGAATAAATGACATATTTCTAAGTGCAAATTATTGATTTTTTCTCTTACCTCTATATATGTGTCTATTTATAATTATATTGTTGTAAAAAGAGATGGAGTCTAAATGGCCTCAGTTGCCGAAAAACAGCTTAAATATAAAAAATCTGGTGTGACTGGTCCCACAGCAGACTTTCTACCTTCGGAAATCGAAAGTTGTGTTCTGTGTTTGTCACACCAGATTTTTTGTGTCGACATGTATTTAGTTTCCGACAGTACAGTACATTCGATTTTCAAGATGTACAATTTATATGGGAAAATATTTATATTTTGTTACCATGGCAACCATTTCTCCTATCTTTTCTATGGGGTACAAGAGTAAAGTGGTCTTCAGAAGATTTCAATCACAAAATGAGAATATACATTTTAAAGAGCATCTAAAAAATAATTGATTTTTGAATTAAAAAAAAAATCGTTGAAGCGAATTTTGAGAAAATCGAAAAAAAAAACTGAAAAAGTGCATCAGTAAAGTACTAGCACTCTTTGGTCGATTTTGTTCAAAAAGCTTCCGTGTCACGTCTCATGGAAGTGCCTAACTTAAATATAAAATTTCACCCTCCTAGCTCTTTTCGTTCATGAGATATTTTGTTCATAGACACACAGATAGACAGACCATGTTGCGTGGATTCAGGGGACCTCAATCCTTCAAAAACTCGACATCGAATTTTTGAAATGAATCCAATACTTTCTATACATATATTACATACTTGGGTATATAGATAGGTAAGAGAAAGTAAAAAAATATGTTTGTTTATTTGAAACTCTTTACTCAGAAATTACTGGACGGAGTTTCATAAGAATTTATTTAATGAGTAAAGAATTCGTTTGGTTTAAAATCTATTATATATACAATATTTCATTTTAAAAGAACATTTGAAAGATTAAATAATCACCTGTAAAATTTATTATATATAGTCTATATATGTTTTTTTTTTTTTTTTTTTTTTTTTAAGGGCATTTTAGACTTTAGGCCATACTTATAATTACGATATTTTTAATTTTTTTATCTCTCAACAGAAATTAACTCTAATTACAGACAGACGGAGAAGACATTAGCAATGTTTGTAAATTTTCAAGACAAGTGGGATTTGAACACCAGTTGTATAGCAACTCAAGAGTCTACATTTAAGTTAAAATAGCCCTTGGGCTGGGCGTAGTTGGTAGCGCGCCTGCCTTTGGAAACCAAATGGCGTAAATAAGAATTCCTGAGCCCCAATAGATATATTAATAACTAGTCGCAAAACCCGCCTTCGGCGGGCTTTTCCGCCTAGCCAGGGGGCTGCGCCCCTGGACCCCTTGCTCGCCTTCGGCGAGCAAGTTTATTCCCAATTTGGGATATTATATATGCAAGTGTTAAGATGTTAAGGAAGGATCTTATATTCAAGCGAGGCGAGGGTACCTATTGGGAACAGCACAAAAGGGTCTGTTTATGACTGTTTAAAGGGTCAGTCACCTGCGTCCTCTCTTCGTTTTTCAACTGCTGCGTAGCCCCCACCCCCAGCCCATAGTCAGGTAGGAAGCTGGTTCACACAGCATAAAGGACGCTCTCTAATTTCTAGCCAACTTGTTGATTTTGTGTTCCCATATTGAAGAAATTTGATTATAATTAATTTTCCAAAACATTTAAGAGATTCAAATTATTACTACGTTACTCCCAGAGCCATGTATTATAGGTGTACTTAATTTCAAATGGATTCATTGAAAATTGTGGATTTCTATAGAACATATACATACATACATTTTCCCGTTTCATTTATATATATATAGATTAACGGTTATCGTTAAAGTCTAAGTTGCCGAAAAGACATGCATTTTCTCTAGGGTTGAGAGACGCTCTGTCATCACAGAAAAAAAACTCTCTCTGTGAATGCCGATGTGCCAGGAAAAATGAAATTACTTTATACAAGTTTAAAAAAAATTATCATCAGTCTTATTAAACACTTGCTGCCATTTTTGTGCAAAAATGCTTACGAACAAACTTGTTTGAGCTCCAGAAAAAGCAATTCATCCGAAACAAAGTGTTTTTGTGTACTTTATTGTTCTCGTAAAGTATAGATAGAGTATAATTACCAGAAATAACGTACAATACTTTATTAAAAGGTGGCAACTTTAGCTATGTAGAAAGTATTTGAAGAAAAATAGCAAGACAATTGAGGGTAAAAAAAAGTAAATCAGTAAAACGTCACTTCCTGTTGACCGATTTAAGTCAAATTCTTATATTTCCTCCTTTTCTCTCTCTCTCTCTCTCCTGCATATTTTATTTATACGGAAATAAAAGAGCGAGATTCAGATGGTCCATCATTAAAGCAGATGGATAAAGAAAGTAAGAAAAAAAGAAGAGAAATGATATTTCATGAATGATACACTAAAGCTTATTATCCGGCTCGTTTGCAAATTAAGATAAATGCATGTGATTTATTTATTCTAGTAAATATTTAGGATTCATAAAAAGAGAGAATGTAACGTTTTTGTTGTTGTTGCTGTTGTCATCTAAAAAACAAAATCCTTTTTTTTTATATATAAGAAACAAAAAGATTTGATATAATTAATTAAACATGACAAAAAGTTGATGAAAAGAGGAATATAAATGAATTGAAATTAAAAAAAAAAAACTGGTGTGAAATAATAGATTTTTTTTTGAATCAACTAACAAGTTGGGACAGTTCCAATTTTCATAAAACATATCGCAATGCGCGAATCATTAATATACAGGAGACGTATAGCAGGCAGGGGATAAAATTTAAAACTTTTATTTAAACGTTTCGCTAATCATGACCTTCATCAGGACAATTAATTCCTTAAATACAAAATATTTAATTATATAATTTTTAGAAAATTAATTAACAAATTGTGAATGTATAAAGTTTTGCTCGGGGCTTCTTACATACACGATTTGAGGGGTTCTAACCGAGTCCGAATTGAAGGGGTTACACACTGGAACTTGAGTGGAGTGAAGACATCTTCCATTTCTTTTATTTAATGTGAGATGTCGATGTAAACAATATTTTCCATTTGAATGATACTTTATTATTTCCCAGCAATTTATTTCTAAATAAATTTAATAAAACTAACTATAGTTATATTAACAAATATTTTTTGCAAATTTTAAGTAAAAAATATTTCTTAATTGAATATTTTAAAAAGTATAAAAAAAATTTGAAATATAATTGACTTGAATTTACATATATTTCCTGCGATTTTTAATAAAAAAAATACAAGTTGTCTTAATTTTATTATTTTTTTTGTATTATTAAATCCTTATAGTGCCAAAAATGTCTGTAATAAGAAAGTAAAAATCTGGTGTGGCTGGGCGCACAGCACACAACTTTCTCTTACCCTTCGGCAATTGAAAGTTGTGTTCTGTATTGACACACCAGATTTTTTGTGTCGACAAATATTTAGTTTCCGCCTATATATTAGAATTCAAGATGTAAAATTTATATATATGGGAAAATATTTATATTTTGTTGCCATGGCAACCATTTCTCCTATCTTTACTATGAAGTACAAGAGTAAAGTGGTCTTGAGAAGATTTCAATAGCAAATTGAGAATATACATTTGAAAGAGGATCTAAAAGATAATTGATTTTTGAATTTTAATCAAAAAATGATGAAATACGTGTTTAAGTGTATTAATTTCATCAATAAAAAATTGGAAACATATCACCTAGTGTATTGTTTAATATGATATATCTAATAACAAAGAATTTATTTATCTTGTAATATGTTAAGACCATCATCATAGAGAGCAACAACGAGAGGGGGATTTTATATTTTAGAAATAATTTATCGTAGAGGTTAAGAGAAACAAATCATGATTAATGTGATTGGAATTTGGCTTAACTCTAAGCATTTCCTTTTTTTTGTTCATCTCTAATGATAAATTATTGTTCTTCTTACGGCTTTATTTCCACCTCTTCTATAATGATAATTTAACGATGGTATTTTAAGTTTTTAATATTTTCAACAAATTCTATGCGCTACTATTTAACCTATAATTCACTAATAAAAATTTTTTAATTTTGATTATAGGATCTTTTAGAAGATAAAAAAAAGTAGTTTTTACTTTCTCTTACCTATATGGAAGAGAAAGTTGTGTGCTGTGCGACCACTCACACCAGATTTTTAGATATGTTTTTGAGATTTATTTTTTTTTTTTCGCAACCAAAAATTTTAATCAGTACTATTCTCTAAGCAAAAACGTTATCTTTTAACATCTGAAAACAGCGTTAATTCATTTTAACACCTTCTTATCTCAAATGGATATTCTCTAAGCAAAAACTTTAGCACCAAAGCGTTAACATTTAGTTAAAAACAAATGTCATGTCTAGGGGATGTCTTTAATATTTTAACACCGTATTTAATGCATAAAAATGGCGTCTTTAACCAAAAAGTTTGACAGCTTTGTGATAAAAACAACATGTTAATGTCGCTGTTAAAACTTTGTTTAGAGAATACCACGAAAAAAAAGAGAGTTTTATGCCGGGTTGCAAGAAAACAGTTCTGTAAACATTTAAAAGTCTGTTAGTAAACATCGCTTTGGGCTTTAAAATTATAGGCTGTTGCTAAAGCAACTTTAAAGGAACGGTTAACTATTCCCTACTGTTAAGATATAAGGATAGATGCAAAACGATTGGGCCACCGAAAATGACAGCTTTCTATGTAGTTGGCCAAGTTGACCGCAAGGGCGCATTGTCAAATTGTATAATTTATAATAGTACCAAAATTATAAAAGAAATTAAAATAGTAATTATATTTATATTCTTTAAATTTTAATTGTTAATATTAGGTTACAAAACAAAAAATGTTTAAATATTTAAATATCGTAAAATAAAAATAATAAATACATTGGTAGATCTGGCTGTCAAATGTTAAATTATAAAGAAACTGGGAATATACTATAACCTCACTTTTTTCTCTTCATCGAATGAATATCTATAATAATTAATAATATCGCTTAAAACGTTTCAGAAACTAAAAAACTCAATTAAATTAATGTATTTCTATCTTACCTCTCTCGCGTGATAATATAGTCACTAAATTCTTATTTATTTCAATGAAACAAATCAGGTTAGTGGGTACTTTATAGTTTAAAGCTCCGAATTTCAACCTTTTTGTTTAAATACAGCTTTTACGAACCAATAATCTTTAAATACGTTCTTGCAACCCAAAATTATTTAGCGGAAGGTTTAAACC
>JAKCPI010001766.1:0-35924 GCA_023213315.1 Euborellia annulipes | reverse complement strand
ATGAGTTCAATATTTCAATCTGATTTCAATACTTAATTATTCATAAGGTCAGTTGGATTATTATTTATGTCTAATTAATAAATTAATTATCATTTTACTTTAACTATAATTGAATAAAAAAATAGAATATATAACTTTTTTTAATTTATATAATATTTTAACTTATTAAATTTGGTTTTTATTTTTTTGAATTTTTGATAAAATTTTGATAACTAATTATGAATTGTTTTTCTAAAAATATTAATATTCATCTTATTTCAGATTATTTTTATTCACCCTTTGGTTTCTTCAACACAAAATTTTCCATAAAAAATTTTGAATTTTTTCAAATTTACTTGGTTTTAGTTCAATAATTTATAAGGTAAGTAAGCTAAATGATTTTTTTATATCTAATTAATATATCACCTTAAAAAAGATAAGAGTATCAAATTATTTAGAATCGAATAAAATAAAAAATGAATATCAATTTTTTAACATATATCTATAAATTGCCTTTTTATTTTATATTCTTAATTAAATTTTATTCCAAATAAATTATTAATTTTTATTATTTGTTAAAAAATATTTGATTATTTTATACACGATATAACTTAATTGTTTATTTTCCTATTTTCCTAATAATTGGCTGCTTTTTTCATGACTTAAATTTAGAACTATCGTTAATATAATTAGCTATGCCAATTTTATAATTAAATCCATATAGATATATCAAAAGTAAACATTTTCAGATGTCCCACAAGGCCAGCACAATCAAGTCCAGCGAATTATGGGATCACTTTAATCCCAAAGAAGCTAACCGAGGAGAGTGCAAATACTGCAAAAATATAATTAGTACTGCAGGAGGTTCTACAGGCAATTTAAGAAGGCATTTGAAATCTAAGCATCCAATTATACCAATTGAGCGAGTCTCTCCACACCGACAACGATCTCCTGCTAAAACGAGGGCTTCATCGGAGAGTTTTTCTGAACCTCAAGCTTCAACATCCCGACCATCTTCAGCATTAACATCTTCATCTACCTCTATGCTTGACGAAGGAGACCAATCAGACCAATTAAGATTAACTTCCTTTAGGTGTCTGCCTGTTTCCCGTACTCAAAAATCAATGCAAGATTTTGTGCATGTCCGAAAGCCGTTAAGCGTAAGCAAAACAAAAGCAATTGATTATCAATTAATAAAAATGATTATAAAGGAATACCATCCTTTTAGCTTGGTGGAAGATCCTGAGTTTAAAAAATTTGTAGAAATTCTTTGCCCTGAATATCTTCTTCCAAGCCGAAAAAGACTCACAAAAAGCCTCCTTCCACAGATATATAATAGCGTAGCTGAAGAGTTAAAAGATAAGCTTTTAAATTCTTCAGCTGTAGCAATAACAACAGATGGGTGGACATCATTTAACAACCAAAGCTTTATTGCAATAACAGTTCACTATATTCATGATAAAACAACATTATGCTCTAATTTAATTGGCTGTATAGAGTTTAGTGAAAGACACACTGCAGCAAATTTAGGTACATTTTTAAAAGAAGAATGTAAAAAATGGGGGATTGATTATAAAATATCTGCAGTTGTGACAGATAATGCCCATAACATAGTAGCTGCAGTGAAAATAAATAATTGGAGGCATATTCCATGTTATGCCCATACTTTAAATTTAATAGTAAAAGCTGGCCTTAAGCCTATGGAATCAATCCTAGATAAAGTAAAAGGAATGGTTCAATTTTTTAAAAAAAGTTCTCACGCCAATGCAAAATTAGCAGAAACTCAAAAACAAATGGGTCTACCTATTCAAAAATTAAAACAAGAGGTTCCTACTCGTTGGAATTCCACTTATGATATGTTATTAAGGGTAGTTAACAATAAAGTTGCTATAATTACAACGCTAACCGTTCTTGGTAATGAAGATTTCATTATATCAAAAGAGGATTTCGGTGTTATTGAAAAAATTTTGGAAGTTTTAAAAGTTTTTTATGATCTGACTCTAGAAGTCAGTTCAGAAAAAACAATTTCCTTATCAAAAACCTTTCTTCTTTCTACAAACCTTTCGATTTTTTTATCAAATTTTTTAAAAAATAATTCCAATCTGCCGAATTTATGTAACGAAATTTGCACAATTTTACTCGAAAAAACAAAAGAAAGGTTAGTGCCTCAAGAATTGATTCTTCAAAGTGTCCTTTTAGACCCTAGATTTAAAAAAAAGGGATTTAAAGACAACGTTGCAAAATATAAACAAAAGTATGATAGTTTGGTTGGGCAAATTAAAAATATTATTTCGCATGAATCGAGGAATTCAACAAGAGAGACACCGGAAAATCTCTCTATAGAAACTTCGGTTTCATCGACTTCGATATTGTGGGAGGAATTTGACAAGGATAACGATTCCTTTAGTGAAATAAAGGATCCCAAGGCATTGGCCATTGTGGAAATTGATAAATTTTTAGCAGAGCCATTGCTTAAAAGGGATCAAGACCCTTTATTATGGTGGGAGCAAAGGAAACTAATATATCCCCATATATATCAAATCGTTTTAAAGAGATTATGTATTCCTGCCAGTTCTGTACCCTGTGAAAGGATATTTTCCAAGGCAGGACAAATTTTAACGGAGAGAAGAAGTAGGTTAACTTCTTCAAATTTAAATCAAATTGTATTTTTAAACAGCAATATATAAAATGTTCATTAAAAATGTTAAACTATATTTTTTGTTTATTTTTACATATAACCTTATATATATAAATTTAAAATAAAAGATAAATCCTTATTTATTTCGCACTTTTTATTTCCAAATATACAAAATTTCTTTGGGATATTTCGGCCGCATCACACAGCCATCCTCAGCCAAGAAATTTAAGGTTGGAAAACGTCATATAATAAAAATAAACCTCGGCTCATCAGACAACAACTTTTCAAAAAATATACATTTGTCATTACCTCAACAACACTCGTTTGATTTGATATATATATATATATTCTTGTGGTAAACTTTCCAGCTAAACTATCCCCCCTTCCCCCCCCTCCCCCTCCGTAACTTATAGTATAATTTTTGAAATAAAATAAATATGAATTCTTACCTAAGCTTGACTCTTAAATTTTAACAAGGCATGTTTTTTTTTTGTTTGGGGGGGGGGAAGAGAAATTGAAAAAAAAGAACGGTGAACGGGTCGTGGTGAACGGGTCGTTTCAGAATTCGAACGGCGAACGACCCGTTCCTCAAAAAGAACGATTTTGCCCATCTCTAGTGACGACAAAAATAGTGAAGTTATAATTTAATATAGGCTTATATAACGAATTATGTATAATAAAATAATTGAGAGATTTAAAATTAAAATTAAATTTGTAAAATAATTTAAAAGATTCAAATCTTCAATTATTCTAAATAAATATTGTTCTCAGTTTTTAACATGCGTCTATTAATTTCCCATTTTTCCTATTGTTAAGTTAAGATTTAAAACGCGATTTTAATACCCTTAATTGAATAATTTTCTGAAAATTTCCAGTTAAACCCCGAAAAAAGTTTCACTTGCATCGTGTTTTCATAAAAAAATGTTTTATTTTTTGGATTCAGGGGACCTCAAAACGTGTATATCCATCAAGGAGGTGCTACTTTCAGAGAAATAAATAGAGATCAAGGGGTCTAAATGGCCTCCGATGACGAAAATTACCTAAAAAAAATATTAAATTAGCTATCAGTTTCTTTTGAGAGAATCTATAGACCTATAATTTAGTTCGTGCACAAAAGTACTACTTGTAAACTGGGTCTTTTATCCTTTTCTAAGCCATTTTCTCTCGCTTGAATTATAATCAAGTCTCAACTTCAACTAACACATGAATCTTTCTTCCTTTCTCTGTTTCAAGATGGAGCAATTATTTAAGAAATAAAAGCAAGTTATATCTCTATACGGACGCTATAGAACTCTCTTGTAACTATTAAGGAAGGAGGCATTTTAATTAAATAGGCTAGTCTAATCGTTTTAAAGAAAAAGATGTGAAGAAAACATTTTTTTTCTTTCTCTTACTTATAATACAGTATATGCTAATATATAGAAAGTATTGGATTCATGTCAGAAATTTGATGTTGAGATTTTGATGAAAATACATGTTTAAAAACAATTGGTCTCGCTGAGTGTGTGGGTGTTGAACAAAAATATCTCTACAACGAAAAGATAAGAATGTCTTGACGCCCCAATTGATATATTTACAAATAACGGGTATCGTTTAAAGTCTTAAATGGCCTAAGTTGCCGAAAAGGCTGTGTGAACGTGAATGTGAGTGGAAAAAAGTGTGAATGTTTTTTTACACAAATTTCAATTAAAGAAGGTACGAGAAAGTTGTGTGCTGTGCGACCAGTCACACCATCTTTTTATAAACGGATAATTAATTTTATTTGTGAATTATTAATTTTTTAAAATATTGAAATATAATTCATATGGAAACTTAATAATAAAATATTAATGAGGAACAGGTTGAAGAAAGAAGAGCAGCTAGTATTTGTTTCATTTATTTAAGGCCCATTAAGCTAACGTTTCGGTCTCGGTCGAGACCATCCTCAGAGCTTATGGGCTGTCAATATGAGACAAATTTTAAAAAACTCAATTATATAATTCATAACCAATAACTTATAATTGGACCCTGTTACGCATTAGTGTGTCAAGCGCCAGCTACCGAGATTTGAGAAAATTAACATTAAAGTTTTTTGTTTTCATTGGATTATATATAATTTTTTTTTTTTTTGTCAATTGTGCAAGTAACATTAAATATAAATTTTTTTAGGACATATTTCATATTTGAAACAATATTCCGTGCTTAACTCAATTTTTAATTTTTTTTTTGGCGCTTGACACACTATTGCATAACAGCATAACATAAAGTATATAAATCTCATATTGACAGCCCATAAGTTCTGAGGATGGTCTCGACCGAGACCGAAACGTTAGCTCAATGGGCTTTAAATAAATGAAACAAATACTAGCTGCTCTTCTTTCTTCATCCTGTTTCTCATTAATAACCTTTATCCAGCTATAAATCTACTTTTCTTAATAAAAATATTTTCGAATCCTACCCCCCCCCCCCCGCACCGTGGAAGGGGGAACGCGGTGTGTAGAGTATTTTTCAAAACAAAAAAAAAGGAGAAAGAAATTTACCAGGCCATCTTGAGTCTTAATAAAAGGCGAGTGATAAGAAATATGGGAACCCCTTAAAGATATATTTCCAACTCGCTTCCAATGTAACTGTGGTTATCTATATGCCAGGGGCGCGCCAGGCTTTCCTTACAAGAATTAGTTGTAATTAATATTTATAGGCAAGGAGGCCTGGCAACGGAGAAGTCACCACAATCGCTGCAGTTGCAGTGATGCCAACGCGGCTGGTGACCCCGAGCAATCAGACTGTTGAACGTCCCCCGGTTGCCATCCATAATATGATATAATCTTGATTTTTTTAAATATTTATTTATACTCTTTCGGCTATTTAGAGTTTTCAATATTATAAATATTTGAAATAATTAAGTATCGATGGCTTCCGGCAGATAAAATTACTCGGCAAAATGAAATTTTTTTTCGCGGGCCATCTATCCCGATTTACAGCACTGCTTGGCGTTGCTTATCAGCACGGATCCTTGCCAGGCCCGCCGGTCTAATAACTGTTATATATAACTGTTAATAACTGTGTGTCTGTCTGACATGCTGCTGGAGCAAGAAGTGTATGGTGAAGATATTCCAATCTATGAGTTACACCTTCCCGTGGAGATGGAAAAGTGAGAGCCCGCCCTGGCCGATAAATATGTGAGGTTTCTTTAGGTGAATACAAAATAAAAAGTGTGCGTAGTTACTTATTATTAATATTATATTTGAATCAATTACGAAATTGTTTCCACGTATATTCTGTCCATTAGGATTTAATTTAATCTTGGAGACATATACATTAGCATTTACTTAAAGTGGAAACTTAATATCAATTATGTTTGGTTACAAATTTAGTCTCGTAATTTAACTAGCATTATTCAATATTCTGGTAGTAAATTGTCAAATGATTTTCGAAGTGATGGTTAATTAAAAGGAACCTTAGATAAATTATATGGACCCTGTTACGCAATTGTGTGTCAAGCGCCAGGTACCGAGATTTGAGAAAATTAACATTAAAATAACGCAGCAATTAATATCTCAAACGTATAGTTGTTTACGATGTCTTGCACTTGACGCATAAATGCAAAATGAAAATTCTGCATTGAAATATTGTAAAAATAATTTTAAGCTTTTACAACAAATATAAATTTTTAAAAGACATATTTCATAAAAATACTATTAATTATAACATTTGAAACAATATTCTGTGCTTAACTCAATTTTGAATTTTTTTTGGCGCTTGACATACTAATGCATAACAGGGTCCATATATAAACGAGTCATTTTCCTATCATCCCCCTCAAATGTCAGGTTGTAAAAGGAACATAGAAGAAAATAAGTTATTGGCAGCTTATTTTGATATCATACTCGTAAAAGGTGAGAGATTATCAATCAATTCTCGATCAAGGTAGTTGGAATAATCAATGAGAAAACAAATCTAATTATCTAGATAAGACAAGAGCTTGAATTACAATGCAATTTAGAAAATATTTCAAAAATAAAATTATGACTAATTAAAAGCACATACGTCAAAGAGCATGCATTATCATATTATTTTTAGGAATCCTATTTGATATGTTAGGCTAATATTCTTATTGAGTAAAAACTAATCTATCATTGATCAATATAAAAAATTCAAAATCTAATCTTATCTACTTTAAGAAGAAACCAAATGATAAGAGAGCCCAATTCGTTTGAAAACAATCGAGATTCCTTTTTATCTATGCACTACGTGTGTGTGTGCACTATCAAATTTTTGTGACATTAACCGACCTGCATTGGGTGAGTTAAAATATATTTAAATTTTCTTTGAACAATCAAAAAATTTGCTTTTTCTCGCTCTCTCTTGCTTTTCCAACTGCGTTTATTATATATTAATAGTGCAATAAACAATTAAACAAATTTAGGCTCAGGGAAATTAAACAAAAATGAAAAATATTGTTTTAATTATTATATATACAATAAGATTTTGTATTTTGTTTTAATGGACGAGTAGCTATGAATGTTTGTAACGAGCTCCACGTGTGCTGATTATCATTTATCTAATCTATATATAATAATAGCGGAGTGTCCGTCTGTCCGTGTGTCACGCCTCTGTTTGACCAACTTCCCGTTGGAATTTTAAACAAATTTTGCAGTCTTATAGAGGACGTTATGGAGAGTCCCGGAAAAATACTCAGGTCCCGAAATTCGTATAACTTTTTGAGTTATTGATTCCTAAAGTTACGATTTCTCCCATAGGAAATGTATAGAGAAAGATCTATGTAAATCTATTCTCTAAGCAAGAATTTAAATTTTGTCTTCCGATTGTGTTTTGGAAAAAGTTATAAAGAAAAATAGGGTGTGACTGGTCGCACTAGATTTTTTGTGTCAAGATATATATGGACCCTGTTATGCATTAGTGTGCCAAGGGCCAAAAAATTAAAAATTGAATTAATAACGGAATATTGTTTCAAATGCTATAATTAATAGTATTTTTTATGAAATATGTCCTAAAAAAATTTATATTTAATGGTACTTGCACAATTGACAAAAAAAATTATACCAGGTGGTATATAATCAAATGAAAATTTAATGTTAATTTTTTCAAAACTTGGTAGGTGAAGCTTGACACACTAATGCGTAACAGGGTCCATTTAGCAACACTTGACTTGCTTTAAAATGTTGACTGCTTGAAATAAACTATGATTATTTTTCAAAATTTTAAACTCATATTTGGATATTTTATACACAATAGGGAAATCTAAATAAATACAAAATTTCATAAGAATTGGAAACAATTTTTTTAAAAGGGTAAAAAGTTCCAAAGGGGACTGACTCCTTTTTGAATCGAAATTAACATGCAAATATCCATATGATTTAACATTAACTCTATGGAAGGAAGAGCAGGAAAATGAATTTGAAAAATGTGAAATACATAAATAAAGTATACTTTAATTTTCACCGTGAAAAATTTTACTGTTATACTTTTTAAAGAGCATCTATCTAAAAAATGTTTGTTTTTTTAACCCTTTTCCACTACTGCGGCCATTAATTTTATTTATTATTTTTAAAATACATTGTACAGTTGGATAACAGGAGACGTTCCACACGCTGATTCCTCGGGGTCACCAATCTCGAGCTTTCGCCGCGCTTGGCATTGCTTAACCGCAACTATTGGGTTGACTGTTGCTCTTCTCCAGGTCCCCAAAATGGGAAAATATTTTAAACACCGGGGACCTCAAAACATGTACTATATCCATCAAAATCTCGATATCGAATTTTTGACATGATTGCAATACTTTCTCTATCTATATATACATACTTTATATAGGTAAGAGAAAGAAAAAAAAAAACGAATTTTTTTGGCGGTCATAGTTTCAACCAAAAACCTTTTTCTTGTTAAAATCAGAGTTGAAAACGTTTGAATTGTCCACAAAATATCAAAATCCCCTCCTTGTTTCCTCTGTTTGATTTTTGTATTTATCCAGGAGAAGGCAAACTACAGTAGTAGAGCTGAATTAAAAAAAAAAATTCTATATTAAATAATAATCTACAATATAATTATGAGAATTGGTGATGCATCGGAACTATGGAATACAATAGGACATCCTGTTTATTTGTAGCCTTGTGTTATTCCACTCTCGTTAATGAGTGAGAGAAAACATTTACTGAAATGCTCGCAAAGTGTTTATTTTATTTACTCAAAGTTTGGTTTGTTTTCATGTTAAACGGGCTTTTAGAAAAGTTTATATTAAAAATAGTAGACTATATTAATTATCAAGGTAAGCATAATTATCTTTTATTCTTAAACTAGTTGCGTAGCCCGCCTGCGGCGAGTTTCGCGTCTAGACAAAAGGGTTTTGCCCCCTGAACTCCCCACCAATTAATCAAAAAATTTGATTATTTTTCATTAGAAAGATTATATTCTTTTAATTTTTTTTTATATGGTGAGATTGAAATCAATTAAATTTTAAGCGATCTATCATATTTAAATAAGCGAGTGCGATACTGTGGTCCAGTCGTAGGGCATGTTGTGCGTAAATCGACAGATCCATGGTGCAACTCCGGTACCTACATTTTTCGCTTATTTAAATTAATAAATACTTGGTTATATGTTTTTCATAATTACTTCATGGACCAACACATGATATATATAATTTTTTATTTATTAAATTTTAAATTTTCAAAAATAATATAAGCCTCGCCAAATGGGAATTTGAGTACTTTTCTTGAACTTTCCGTCTCACCTTTTAAGGTACAAAATTTCATTTCTAAATTCAAAAGTTGTGGCCAAACATAGAGTGACAGACAGACAGACAGCAATTATAAATTTATTAACTTTATTATAAATTTCATTTTCGAACAATCACGCATGAATCCAAAGATTTTTTTTTTACATTTCAGTAGTTTGTCTCGTAAATAGCATTAAGTAGGGATTCGGACCTAAAGGGAATCTCTTTCCCTGGATCACCTGTCCATTGTGTGAAATTTCCCGATTATTTTCACTAGTCTGAGAAAAAACTTTTTTTTTTTTTTTTTTAAACATTCACACTTTTTTTCTCATTCACACTCACATTCACACAGTCTTTTCGGCAACTCTGGCCATTTAAGACTTTATACGATAACCGTTGTAATTAATAAATGTATTTGGGGTTCAGGCATTTCTATTTAAGCCATCTGGTATCCAAATGGCTTAAATAAAATCTTCGGACTGCCTGGTCCGAACCCGCGACGTTTGGTATAGGAGGTAGGCACGCTACATACTACGCCAAACTCGGGGGCGAGAAAAAAAAAAAAAAAAAAAAAAAAAAAAAAAACTCATGGTTGAAAAAAAAATTAATATTGGTTCTATTTTAAAATATCATTAAATTCGTGTTTTGAATCTTTAAATTTTTGGCTCAGTGGTAGAATTTCTGCCTTTTGTGCTAGGAAGCAAGGGTTCGCATGAGACAAAAAAATCATTGTGTGGTATTATGAAACCACGATGCAAGTGAAACTTTTTTTTCGGATCATAGGGGTTTAACTGAAAATTTTCAGAAAAATTATTCAATTAAGGGTATTAAAATCGCGTTTTAAATCTTAACTTATAATTGGAAAATGGAAAATCAATAGACGCATGTTAAAAACTGAGAACAATATTTATTTAGTAATTGAAGATTTAAATCATTTTAAAAATTATATTTTATCAATTTAAAAATTGAATAATTAAATCTCACAATTATTTTTTATAATTCGTCATATATATTAAATTTCCTATTTTTGTCGTCACGGCTTGTGACGTCATGACTTATAGCGTCACAGCCTTTGACGTGACATGCTGATAGAAGAGCGAAAAAAATTTGAGGTTATCAAATTAAAGTTTCACTTTAAAAATGTATTTCATTTGAATTGGCTACCAATCAAAGAGACGGGGTCTAAAGGGCCTGCAATGCCGAAAAAGACCTAAAATAAAATAATTTGATTTCTATGCCATCTTTAAGAGGCGCGACGAGTAGGTAGAAACGTCGACGACAGAAAATAAAAGTATTTTTTATTTACACCTTAACCACGATTGTATAATTTGAACGATACCCCTTTAACGCGTTCATTAAATTAAATTCCTCATTGCCATGCTATCTTTTTAAATGAACAATTTCAAACAAGTAATAATAGCTGAAAAATGTCGAAATGCGAGGAACATCTTTGGTTTTAAAATAAAATTCTGCAAGTTATTTCATGATATAGGCTTGGGCACGTTTACTGGATGAGTTTCATCGTTCTATCCGTTTTCACTAATAAACTGTAAACTATAATTAAACAAAACAAACTACCTGCTGCCAATAGCAGTTAAGCATCAAGAGTTTGGATAGGAAGATAAGGGCACACGAACGTAGAGGGTTAATTTAGAACAAACTTGAAATTGATAAAGCGAGAGAAGAAAAGTTTTCAGAGTTATAATCATGTCAAGAAATTAAATACATCTAAGTTAATATTTGAATTTTTTTTTTATTGACAGAGGAGTTTGTAAAATAAACAAAACACAAGTACTCTTATATAAAAGATTCGCTCGGTGTCTTAATAGCTAGTCGAGCTATCTCAACGGAGAAGCAACATGTGGACAAAAAGAATTAGAGAGTGATGTTTAATTATTTCATTTGTCTTTTTCTAGAATATATGAAAATTCAGTGAAGTGATTTTAATTGCTATGAACAATCATGTGAGTATTTAAAGAAAAGTAAGCCAGGACTTTGAAAGTTTATTTTCAAGGATGGTTCACTCATTCCCGTTTTTAAAATATTATTATTTTTAGCGCATTTTGTGAAAAGGCTTTCAAGTTTATCATATTTAAACAAAAAAAAACTAGGATGATTTTTTTTCCTTCATTTAATACTTTAATAGGCAGAGAAAACAAATTTTTGGCCTTGACAGCTCTAGAAAAGTAGAAACCCATTATTTTTAAATCCAAGTTTAGTCGTAAGTCCTGATTAGGAACGACATATTTTCGGATTGGTGGCCCCGAAGGACCAGCGTATGGAATGTCCCTCGTTTGCCATCAGAATTTGATCTTAATAAATTTACAGTATGTATTGTATAATCCCAAATGACTACCAGCCTCTCAGATGCATTTCAGTGGCCTAGCAAGCTTAACTTGCGCCCGGGGCATGATGCCCCCTTGCCCCCCCTCTCGTTACGCCACTGGTCAAGAGTCAGCTAAAGATGTGTTGCCAATAATAGTCCTTAAACCAAAGAATTTGGTTGGTAGTCCAATCAAAAATTAATGATAAATAAAGAATAAAATAAAGCAGTTATATATATCTATCTAATTTATAAATTAGATGTTTCGTTTCAGGTGTGTAAATAAATAGGTAAAAATTTCTAGTTTATGAAATAATATATAAGTAAAATATAAATATTTTTCTCAAGTGTATTTACTTAATAAATAATGTTTTTTTTTTTTTTTGTTTTTTTACTGTTTCTTAATTCGCAGGTATATGTTTTCAAAATATACTTCTTTGCCGTCGATAGATATGGTCTCGACTCCAAATATACTCCAAATGAAGGCGCTCGTGTCTTCATCCTCTCATTTAACTGTGTCATCCGAACACATCCCCCGATCAGGTTCCTCTTTTGGAAGCAAAACAGATGACAGTTCAGGACCTCAATTAGGCAAAGGACTTGGGCCAGAAACTCCATTTGCAAGGGCAAGAAGAAGAGCCAATCAACGTCGACTGAGATTGAATACGGAACTCTTGGAGGCTATCGTTCTTGGAGATAAGAATAGCGTTATCAAGTGAGAAAACATTTCCTCATATCAATCAGCTATTTGTATTACTTTCTCTTAATGGTAAAAATTTTATCTGCCCTTTACATACATCAAAGTTGTCATGATTGCAACTCACATAAAAAAATCTGGTGTGACTGGTCGCACAGCACACAACTTTCTCTTTCCTTCGGTAATTGGAAGTTATGTTCTGTGCTTGTCACACCAGTACAGACATATATTTTGTATCCGGGAGGGGGGGGCTAACTTAAATATAAAATTTCAACCTCCTATAGCCTATATATTAATATATGAGTCTCCACTTCCAAAAGTGTCTAGTTGCAATTGTCAGGAAACGAGAAAAACCTGTATTTTATTAAACTCAAAAGTTAAGGGGGTTCAGGAGCGACGTTTTATTAAATATTATAAAAAAATAAATATTTCTAGAATCTCATATCTTTCATTATACTTGTAAAAGAAAAAGAAGTCTATTTTTTCGACCAGTGAGTGTACTTATACTTTTTCTTTGATGACGTTTTTATTAATAATTTCGTTAATAATTAACAGATTTTTACGAATGAATAATTTTTAGAAAGCCAAAGAACTATAGAATATCGTAAATATATGTTTTCTTCATTCAGAGATACCTAAAATTGTATTAGGGGTGACCAAAGAAAAAAAAAACTGAAAAAATTCGATTTTTCTAAACTTTTAGCCGTTTGCGACACGTCTAAATGGCCTCCGATTGGGATGAAACTTAAAATTTATATGTATTCTATCTGCTTATTTTTAAAGGGTGTTGCCTTAAAAAAAATCCAGCTAATATAAAATTAGAGCCGCTTTAGAGCACATATTCTATAGAAATTTTATTTTCTCTATAGCTCTAAAATCTGACGTGATGGGGCAAAACTGATGGCATTTTTGGAATCAGCGCTACCCAAATACCCAGAAATAGCTTCAAATTCTCAATTAACAAAAAAAAAAGTTCTTTTTTGTTGCCCTGTGTTATGGTTAATTTACTAACAGTTCTTCAAAGTTATCAGTGGGGGCTGAATGACCAAGGTCAAAAGCCCGGAAAATAAAGAGAAAAAAAAAAAAAAATTTAAATTAACATATCAAAAATTATAAAGATTTCATTTTCGACCATTGGATATAGATATTTCTTTTATTTGTAGCAGGCTAGTGTGACGTTTCGGTTCTCTCTAGGATTATCTTCATAGCCTCTATGTCATTTATTACTGTCCCTCCTCAAACTAGAACATCCTCCCAAGCAGAGAAGAGGCTGGATATAAGGAGCCGGTTGGAACCAGAAATAAGGATCAGTTAACTAGCTAGAAACGAACGCAGGAGGAGGAGGCTAGGCGTCCAGTGGAAGCAGAAACTAGCGAACAGCGAAATCTAACGCGCGGAATGTCGCGAAAGGTTGCGCGTCCACTAGTAGCAGAAACCTGCGAACTGCGAATTCAACATGGCTGACATAACCTATAATAAAGTATACTTAATCTGACAGCGAACGTCAAATATAACCTTGCTAGGTCAATATGGCATTAATTTTCAAACATCCATGATGAAATCTATATTTATAATGAAGGATTGTAGATTAGCTGCTTGGTCTTAAAATATAACCTTACAAGGCCAAAATGGCCGCCCCTTTGACGCTTTCAAACGCGCGAAATATCGAACAAAATTGGATCGGTTCGCTGGTCGCGACTATACGTTGCGATTAGCGTGAATGAAACTCTCCTAATGGACGAGGGCTGATTTGCCAATAAGTGTTTGGATTATTCGCGCATTTCCGTCGTATTCGCGCGAACTAAATTTTGCCGCTTTCTGCTTCCAGTGGACGCCAGGCCTTAGAGATAGATGATTTAACTTCACGGGGTGCCGGTAGATGGCTACGGCCAGAGGCCGGTTGGGTTTGAGGTGTGTTCTTCGTGCACGAAAGCACCTCGGACAAATAAACGGGGATCCCGATAGGAATTTCAAATAATAATTACTGTACTAGCATTTTACAAATTTATATTTTTTATATCTACTCTGATGGAGAAATACAAAAAACAAAAAATTAGATCAAGTTCTAATTAGAAAGATACAAAGCAAAAGAGGGAGGAGAATGAAGCCTCTATTTTGTCCGATTTAATCGATTTAATAAATTGAAATTGTAGAAGAAAGATCTTGTTTCAAATAATTTATGAAATTTTGGAGGGTTTCTTTACTCAAGATAGAAGATTGATTCTCTGGACCAAATAGAAAGCGAAGCCATGCAATTTATGTAATCTTACGTTGTTAGACGGCCAGGCGGCCACTTATAACCCATTTTGTTATACTATATTATGTTTCATTGTGTTATTAAGTTTGGATTGAGAGAGAGAGAGCTAATCTAATGAATTTTCATTTTAGAGGCTTTGAAAATGTTATTTTTTTTTTTGTCTATAAAATCTTTTTCCAATATTCAATAACGGAATTGAATCGAAAGGAAAAAATTCATTTTCTAGATATACATGTAATTTTATTTGAAAATTTATTGGTTCCTCTAGCAAAATTGAATATTTATTTTTAATATATATTTTTTTTTATTTCATTTCATTGAACATTATTATATTTTTTATTATCATTCATATTTTACATTTTTTTTGTCCTTTCGGCTGTTGAGGCCATTTAGGGTTGGAAAAGTCCATTGTGACTTTAATCAAGAATCGATCTGTTATTGATAAATTAAAATTGTGATCACTGCACTTTTTAAATAAATAAAATATAACATCCTCAAGAAGATGAGTTAGAACGATATTATTTTAATTTTTCTGTTATTTTATAATTTAATGTCTTTCTGTATTTTTAATTTAAAAATGTTTCAATGTTATTCTAAAGCATGTACTGTGGGCGAGATGCCTGAAGCTATTGTAGCTCTCTACCCACTCAAATGTAAGAGCAAGCTTGAATTATTTCTCTTTTTTTTTCTAAAGATGTTTAGAAAATGGAGCCTCCGTGGATGCTGTCTGTGCCAAAGCCCGAGTCTCTGCCTTTTTTGCTGCGATCATCTGCGGACAACCAGATATTCTGGAGATTCTATTATCAAAGGGCTGCTCGACGAGTCCACTTGCTTTACATTTGGCAGCGTGGGCAAATCAATTGGAATGCTTGAAAATTATAGAAAATCATTGTGAATATAGTTTATTGCATTCATGTGTCGAGGAGGATCCTTTTAAATTGTTTGCAACGCCAAAAAAAGAATGCAGAGATTCTCTACATCATGATCATGGATCATTGAAAGAGAAGGTGAATATTAAAAAAAAATTTTATTCCAGTAATAAAATTTAACATGGGAATGGGATTAGTTTGATTAATTAACATATAATTCTATTTGGAATATAGGCCTATTGGATTAAGGCAATTTTTCATTTATGTGCTAAACTACATATTCAATTTAATAAATCCATTGTATGATATAAAATGAATTTCATCTGGCATTTAAACGAAAAGCATTTAATCCTCCATGAATTATGTATGGTATGCGATATATATATATTTAATATTAAACATAATTTTGTGAAAAAAAATGTTGGAAATTTTGTTTTATTCGAAGGATGTAGGTCAAAATTCTCAAAATAATAAAATAAAATCATTTGTTTTTGGTGTCACATATGCAAATTGGATTGTGTTTAGTTTGGAAGGTAGGCAACCCAAAAGCACCACTAAGTGGACCATTTTTTGAGAAGAAATTAAATAAAATTTTGATATTTTATAAAAAAAAAATTCAATTTGGCCGACTTACTTTCTTTAAACAAAATTTGTTAAAATTTAAAGATCCTGAAGAAATTTAGTAGTTCAGGATTCAGCCAAAATTTGTTAATTTAAAGCGTCTGGTTCAAAAATTACAAAAAATTTGCGCTGACGATATTTTTCAAGAATACATAGAGAAAGTGAAAATTCCAAGTCGAAATTTTGATTCTTGACTTTTTAGATTGTCCTGAGTTCAAAATGTATTTTTGGAAAATTAAAACATTTGGTTATCTAGGTACAGTGAGCGCCAAAGTTAAGTCCCACCCATGCGTTTTCTGCTTGTGATTATTTCATTGTTTTTATAAAAGAAAATGAGAATCTTTATTGAAAATTTTCTAGGTTTGAACCATGAAAGTTTCCATTAAAAAATATGTAATATTTTTTTTAAAAACAAATGAAATAATCACAAGTAGAAAACGCATGGGTGGGACTTAATATTGACCCTCACTGTACAGTGGGCGCCATAAATGCCTGATCTGCTCGAGAGTGCAACCTTGAGCTTAGTCAACCAAACTAATGTTTTTAAAATAAATAAATCATCTTTTTTTAATGCAACTGAAGGGTAAAATCTACTTTTAAGATAACACTTCAGAAAGCTAAGCATTTTGGTTGCCTAAGTTCTAAGTTCCACTTTCGAGCAGATCAGGCAGGCACTTGTGGCACCCACTGTACTTGGTAAATCTTTTCTTGAAACAGATAACCAATTTTAATTTATAATATGTAACGAAATTCTATGGTTAAAAACAACAATTGTCTTAAAATTGTAGATCTTTAAAAACGTTTGGGAATAAATCAGTCAACCTGAAGAGTAGATGTTAAAATTTCTATTTTTTTTTATTATTGTATTATGATAAATTATAATATTTTAATCAGTTTTTATTTAATTTTTTTTTTTTTATCTATCCACTCTCTTGTCTACAAGGAAGAGCAAAATCTTTGAATCAAATTTGGCGAATCCTAAATAGCCTAGTTTAGTGATAATAAAGGATAATAGGCAAGTGGCGGGTTGTCAAAATACTTGTTGATAGTCATATCAAGAAGAATCAATAAGATAACCAACAACGATGTATAGGTAAAATAGCTATTAAATGGAAATTGAAAGGATCAAAATGATAAAGAACTCAACTTAGGAATTCTTCAGAGTAGGCATATCACTAAAAAAAAATTATGTTAAAAAACTTGAACAATGTTGATTGATTGACTAGCGTTACTTAATAATAATTTGTTATTGAAATGTGAGATCCCAAGAGAATGTATGAAAAAAAATTCCATTTTATAATCAAATAATTTTTGAGGTCAAGGTCCCAATATCATAAAGAAGTATCGCTTGCTGAATACTCAAAAATTTTGTCTTTTTGTCAATTTAATGAAAAATGACGTAAAATTCCAGATGCCAACAACATTAGCAGAAGGAAGCACCGCACTTCATATAGCAGCTGCAAATTTGAGTTTGGATTGTCTTCTTTATTTATTGGACGCGGGAGCAAATGTGAATTCAAGAGATAAAAGTGGAATGAACCCTTTGGATGTTGTCGGTGAATTAAGAGTGCCAAGCCAAAATAAAGAACAGAATGAGTTTGATGATGATGACGATGACGACGATGAGAAAGATCCTTCTCAATTAGCGTAAGTACAAATCAATTTTTTTTTTTTTTTAATTTAACAAGGAGGATTGCCGGGAAGTTCATTCTTCGTTTATTATCTCAAAAACTATTTAGGGAATACAACCTCTTTTTTTTTTTGAATAATAGGCCTACAATTGGATCGCAGTCCAGGAAGATAAGGAGAATAAAACCAGCCTTCTTTTTTCTATCATCACTTCAATTTATTACAAATATTTCGGTTCCTATATAGGGCCATCCTCAGTGCAAATCTGTGAATTTAGGCATTATTTAAAAATTACAATTTATAAAAAACTTTTTGACCTGTTTTTTACTTATATAGAATTTTTGAGAGAGATTGTCATATTTATAAAATAATACAGAAAATTTAGAGCGCGTGGGCTTCGATTCTGGTCGTTTTTTTACCAGTATATGATCTAAATAACATGTTAATTAGATCCGAAGCCCATGCGTTCTAAATTTTTTATATTAAAAAATAAATTTTAATTGTAGCTTTCATTGGCACTGAAGATGGCAACCGTTATGGTTACCGAAACGTCTGCTTAAAATAAAAGTGTAAAGGTATTCGACAACGCTGATTTTATTCCTCCCGACTCCAATCTCACATACCCAGCATACAATTTAATTTACATTTTTACTTTCTCTTACCTATGTATATATGTAATATATATATAGAGAGAAAGTATTGGATTCATGTCAAAAATTCGATGTCGAGATTTTGATGGATCTTCACGTTTTGAGGTCCCCTGAATCCAAAAAAGTGGTTTTCGCGACATGGTCTGTCTGTGTGTGTGTGTCTGTCTGTGTGTCTGTCTGTGTGTCTGTCTGTGTGTCTGTGAACAAAATATCTCAAGAACGAAAAGAGCTAGGAAGTTGAAATTTTATATTTAAGTTAGGCACCCCCATGGGACGTGACACGAAGCTTTTGAACAAAATCGACCAAAAGTACTAGTACTTTACTGATTCACTTTTTCAGTTTTTTTCGATTTTCTCAAAATTTGCTCCAACGATTTTTTTTAAAATTCAAAAATCAATTATTTTTTAGATTCTCTATAAAATGTATATTCTCATTTTGTGATTGAAATCTTCTGAAGACCACTTTACTCTTGTACTCCATAGAAAAGATAGGGGAAATGGTTGCCATGGTATCAAAATATAAATATTTTCCCATACTTATAAATTTTACATCTTGAATTCAATTGTACCCTACTGTCGGAAACTAAATACATGTCGACACAAAAAATCTGGTGTGACAAGCACAGTACACAACTTTCGATTACCGAAGGTAAGAGAAAGTTGTGTGCTGTGCGCCAGTCACACCAGATTTTTTATACTGTATTAATTTATAAAATTGACAATCTCTTTAAAAAATTTCATGTAAGTAAAAAAAAAACGGGACAAAATATTTTTTTATAAATTGAAATTTTTAAATAATGTCGAAAATTTGTACTGAGGATAGCCCCTTATAGAGACCGAAATCAGAAGTCAATATTACTTTGGCGTTGAATGCATTATATATATCTGATAGATCGTAATGAATTTTATGAAATGTCTGTCAAAGAACTTAAGAGGGTTTTCTATTGACTGAACTCTAGCCATGAAGATGGTCGCATAGTCGACCGAAACGTCGCTGTGGGTTCTTAAATAAAGAAATAAATATAGCTGCTTGCTCAATGAGGTCTAAAACGACAAGAACCATCAAAATTTCGGGAACGATTACAGTACTTTCTCTTTATTTACTTCGTATACGAGAAAGTAAAAATGGTCAGGGAAATAGGAAAATAAATAAATGAGCGCTCACTATTTTATATTTTATACAAAGAGAAATGTTTCTCTTTTGTATTTGAAATAAAAGCTAAGTTTAATCAATTATATTTTTTTAGGGACGCCCTTTCAGCCGTTGTAATGGCATTATTAGCAAAGAAAGCTCGTCCGACAACAGATCCGAAAAGAGTAGAGAATTTTCGCACGTCGCCATTGCACACAGCTGTGGTACTACGTTCGCCAGAAAGCATCCGGGTGTTATCCGGAGCAGGAGCGAATCTCTTCTTCAATTTGGATGGGATGACGCCTGTACATTGGGCCATCCATCACAAAAGCGATGAGGCGCTCAAGGTATGTACAATAAATAATAATAAAAAATTAGATGGACGACCATAAATTGGTTGCCATCAAAGGAATAGAGATTTATTTCTCCCAAGAGATAATAAATCTAATTTAGTAATTTTTTTAAATAAATTTAAATTAAATTAAACGAATTAGAAATCGTAAGGGCGAAATGCTTATCGAGCTAATTCGAACGTATCAGTTGTATCATAGAAAAGTGATATGAAAGTGCATATAACATAATATTTTAAAAAATGTATTTAAGACATTTAAAAAATTGATAATAACAAGCCGCGAAGCCCGCCTGCGGCGGGCCCTCACCTTTTCCTAATTAAGAAAAAAAAATTATCACTACTATTCCATTCTGTTGCCTGCTTGAGGATTTGTTTACATTCATAGAATACACAAATTGAAAGAATACATAAATATTTTTCTATAAATTTCCTTTGGGAGAAATCGTAACTTTAGGAATTATGCCCAATCGCACCGCACAATTTAAGTATAACTTAAAATAAAGTATCAGCAACATGGCAACGTTGTAAATTTTAGTGATATTCTGCTGATTTATTTGTGATTTAATATTATAAGACTTAAACGATACTGTTATTTATTAATAAATATATATTGGGGGGTCCTGGCATCTTTATTCACGCCATTTGGGTCTTGAAACATGATTTTATTTTCAATCAGATAACGTGTTATCTTAGCAACGAGCGTGGTTAGCAACGGATGACAATGAAAGTTTGTTAAATTTCATACTTAACCCCCAAATATTTAAGCCCTCGATTTCGGGGCTTAGCAATGACTTAAGCTAAAAAACAATATTGATAATATAATATTAATTAACTAATAATAATACATTTTTTGGATTCGATTTCGATTTTTCTTATAAAAAACATGAACAATATGAACTATATTTTCGAGGATGATCTATATTATATTAGAGGAGGGCCTGTCGGTCCATCCGTCTGTCACGCTCTGACCAACTTCCCGTTGGAATTTTGAAACGAAATTTTCCAGTCTTATATTAGTAGAGCTGTGTTTTTCAATCTTTTTGAATTTACAGGTTGAAAAATTCTGGCGATTCTCTTGGTTCATGACCGACAAAAAGATTGTAAATCAAAAGACTATGTAAGTTATATGATTTTCTCTATTTTGGTACCTATTTCCCTTCTCCATGAAATTATGTTTTTATTATCGTGTAGAACTTTGCCTTTTTCCTTTTGCCGCCTACCCTCCGTGTAGGGCTTCGCCACCCCTAGGGGTCCCGACCCACAGATTGAAAAACACTGTTATAGAGTGACAGATCGTTATTAATATTTATATATAGTAGCCTATATATAAAATTGCTATTAATTAATCAAAAATCATGAAAATTAATATTTTGTTTCTGATTTTCTCATTTTTCTGAAATTAATATTTATAAACAATATGTATTTAATTTAGTTTATGATTATTAAAAGAAAAAAATTATTAAATTAAAAATAAATCACCAGAATATCACTAAAATTTACAACGTTGCCAGGTTGTTGATACTTAATTTTAAGTCATACTTAAATTGTGCGGTGCGATTGGGCATTAATAACTCAAATTTGGATACCATATAGCTTAAATAAGAATAAATATATATTAATAAATAAGGGTTATCGTCAAAGTCTCAAATGGCCTAAGTTGCCGAAAAAGACTGAATATGTGTGTGAATGTGAGTGTGAGTGGGAGTGGAAAAAAAGTGTGAATGTTAAAAAAAAAAAAAAAAATAAAATAACTCAAGATAGTGTAATAGACGAAACAGAGCAAGAATATATCATAGAAGTCGTACAACCAGAGGTTTACTTTGCATAAAACCTTTTTGCAGATTGAGATGTAAGGTAAAAAAATAAAATATATATATGACCTGACGAATTGACATCATTTTTGTCCTGATGAAGGGTGCGATCGGCACTCGAGACGTCGACAAAAAATAGATTTTTGTTTTATTTTTCGCCTTGGCTGCCCTTGTAACGCATCCTCATATAATAAAATAAAATTTTATTTGTCAGGATTTTCAGCACTAATCTTCCAAAAGGTTTTAAGCAAAGTAAACCTCTGGTTGTACATCTTCTATAAAATAACTCAGGAAATTTATAGGAATTTAGGGATGGAAATAATTTTCCTGTTATCCCTAGAAGAAGGTCCTCTTTAAGCAAAAAAAATTTGGTTTCAAAATTCCAACGGGAAGTTGCCTAAATAGAGCGTGACAGACGGACATTAGCGAATTATATTAATGGGTCATTTTGATAACTTACCTACACCAACATTAAAATAGCCTCCCTATGGGGAAATACATGGTGTTTGTCCTTCAGCTATTTTAATAGTTGGAAGTGGTATCAAAACGACCCCTCAAGAAGATTAACAATTTATCCCCCCTGTGGGCGAGAGGCTAGAGTTGTTAATAAATGTCAATAATGATAGTTTGGAAGTCTAGGGTCGCGAGTTCGGATCCCAAAGGCAAATAATGAGTATCGAATAGAGAAGAATCTAAATGGTCTGAGATTCCGAAAGAGACTAAAAAAAAAACCTATTTCTACTTTTTTAGTTTCCAAACCATGAGAAAAAAAAAAAATCAAAAAAGCACCTAAAAATTAATAGGCCTATTTTATTTGCTGGTCACTTAATAGCCCTATTTATAGTTGCATATATTTGCATACCCTTTCAAAAACATTATTCAAATTTGCGGTGTTATGTCTCCAATTGTTTGTAGCTTTTAGCACAATAAGATCATACCCTGGGGAGTTATAAATTTCAACTTCATTTAATTGTATAGAAATAAAAAAGGGTGTGATTTCCATCTGCCATTCTTGGGCTTAATTTTTCTCCACTAAAATGATAAAAATTAATATTTATGAATAGTGCCTACATGTATGGCTAAAATGGACGCTTTGGGTCTTATAATTTAAGTTTTAGTGAGTTATAATTTAAGGGCCGTAGCACAGTGGTAAAACACCCACCTCACCTCTGCGCAGGAAACAGGGGTCTTGTAAATTAAAAATGGCAAAAAATAAAGAATATACAGTTTAAAGAGCATCTAAAAAAATAATTGATTTATGATATTTAATAATCAAAATTGTTGGAGCGAATTTTGAGAAAATCGGAAAAAACTGAAAAAGTTCATCAGTAAAGTACTAGCGCGATAGACAGATGGACATTGGCAATTTCCCCTTTTATATATTGTATATAATTTAAAGGCGCTTCGACATCATAGGCCCATTTCGCCCCTCCGTTTTCCTTGATGAATGTCAAATAATACTCATTTCGGAAACTTAACAAATAAATACTGATTTTAATCATGTGTACAAAGAAAATTCAACAATCATTATAAATAAAATATATAACAATAAATAATATAACAGTAGAAGATTATATATTATAAAACAAATTAATACTCCTGAGATATTTAAACAAATTTCCGTATTCATTTGTGGGTCAAATAAAAGATCTTTTAGGGATTTTCTGTTTAAATCATTAGCGAATTAAAAATACATTCATATAGGATTATTTCTCAAAATAGATTGTTATAAGAATAAAATTAATCTTTTTTTAGGTATTGCTTGAAATATACAAAGTGCATGATCCGTCCTCAAATTCTTCTTCCTCTACCACATTATCGAGTTCGCAAAATTCGGTTGCATCGTCAAATCAGTCTAACATATCAGCTGTGGATGCTCCTACACATTGAGGGCAACCCACCCTCCCATATGGCAATATCTGAGGGCTGGCATACCCGAATTTGGATCCTCCTAGAAGCTGGTGCTGATGTCACTCTGTTCAATCCTAAAATAAGGAATCTGTTCTTCATCTGGCCGTCCGAAAAGGATATCGATATTCTTGCGGAATTGCTCAATATACCTGAAATTAAAAATGTAAAGTGTTATTAAAGCGAATCTTGTAGATTTTTTTTTTTATTTTAATCACACTATTTTCTGGCAGAAAAGAGACTTGCTGAGTTTAGACAACCAAATCGCATTTTGAAAAAAAATAAACAATTTCTTTAGTAAAATTGAAGAGGACTATCAACTTTTAAGACAACACTTGCGACAGCTAAGCGTTTTGGTTGCCTAAAATCAAGGGTCAAGTCCCTTCTCTGGTGGTAAAAAAGGCATAAATATTTGTAAAGGGCAGGTCAAGGCAGTTCAATAATAAAAAAATAAAAAAAACTCAAAAAATATACGTATATATGTTTTATAAAAAAAATATGCCTCCACTAAGCATCGAACTAGAAACTCATTGTACACTAGACTGTTGCATCTTACTATCTCACCAGGCTCTGTTAAAATAGAAATATCCAAACTATAGAACTCTGAAATCACTTGATTGTCATCAAAGTCGATTTCTTGAGTGGTCCTTGAAGTAGTCCATCGGCCTGCTTTAGGAAATTGATGTCCAGATCGTTATCAATCATTAGTGTCAGACTCGACACGTTGGGCTACTCTGAAGGCTAACTCTCATGGGAATGATACTGAGGTGGGTTCCCGTTTCCATCCTCAGGAGGAGGCATCTCAAGATGGAGGATTGGATAATTTAGCCATGAGGTGGATTTGAACTCGAGAGTTGTATTCAACTCAGGATTATAAACTTAACTGCTTTATCCCCTCGGCTAATCACCTCCTCATGTCCAAATACTTAATCTTCAAATCCTATTAGTTTGGAAAAAACGGCCAGCCACCGCTCGTGGGGCACACCTTGTAATTCGCCATTACTCAGACAATTTTATTTACTTTTATTTTTCTCTCTCTTCTCTATTTACGAGTAATTATATATGCAGATGGGATACAGTACTTTAATTATTGATTAACGAAACACTCAACGATATATGAAATTTTCATCATTATCATTAGGTCATATTACAATTAGATCATAAATGATTGGTAGTGCAAATAGCTTCATCAAGGATTATTATTTCAAATATCATTTTAAAGAGAATGAATTGATAGGAAATCAAACATATCGGCAAAATATGTATATATTCCGAAAATTATAATAAACATAAGTGTTATCATTTACACGCTATTTTAACTTATAATCAGTCTCAGATTAAATTATTGATTATTTGGAGAAATTGTTAAGTTTGGTTTACAAAATATCAATATGAGTATTTAGATATTTTATTTAGTATGGTTAATTTTCTATCAAAACAGAATAAAATATAGGCCTACCAGTAATATGTAGGTGGGGACAAAAACTCGAAGATTTACAGCAGGTTTTTAAAAAAATGTAGGGAATTTCGAAAGTCTTTGGCCAGAGAGTTAGGTTTCGAAGTTTATCCAGGTATCTGAATGAAACTCATGACTGCTAAAGGAATCAGGAGAAAAATAAGACAAGTGTTTTTTGAAGGGCCTAATTAAGGACCAAAGAGTATTTCCTTCAGTTAGCAGAATAAGTTTTTTTTTAATCTATCATGGTGCTGTTATGCTCTGTACCCATTAGTATCGAAAGTTTCATGCCAACTTGTTGTAATTGCATGTGATAAATAAAATCTGCAAAAAATTTAAGGGAAAAAAATTGTGTGGTTTTATGAAAGCACGATGCAAGTGAAGCTTTTTTTGGGATCGTAGGGTTTAACTGAAAATTTTCCAGAAATTATTCAATTAAGGTTATAAATCACGTTTTAATATTAACTTAATAATTGGAAAATGGGAAATCAATATAGGCATGTTAAAAAACCCGAGAACAATATTTATTTAGTAATTGAAGATTTGATTCATTTTAAATTATTTTTAAAAATTATATTTTATCAATTTAAAAATTGAATAATTTTTAAATCTCACAAATATTTTTTTATATATTTTTTCTGTTACTCATATAAATTTTTAATTTTGCAACTTTCCTAATTGTTGTCGAGAAACGGCTTGTGACGTCATAACTTCTAGCGTTCACGGCACGGCCTTTTTGACTTTCGTCACGGCTTGTCAACGCGACTGTTAGCTGATAGAAGAGCGAAAAAATTTTGAGAGGCAAGAGAGAGAGGAAATATAAAAAAGTTTCTGCCTTTAAAAAAGTACCATTTTTTAATTCTACTAAATTAAAATTTGTTTAAAATATGTTTGTATGTTACCAATAATTAACAAGAGTTTGTTCCTAGCTGTAGGACTATTTCAAAATAGTTTGAAATTATTGTGATGTTGTTGGTTGATTCTAGACACTGTTCAGTCAAAGCCAATTAATATAGTTTTTATGCTAGAAGTAAGTAGCAGGTGTTTTTTTGAATTTATTAAAATTTTTTGTTTCTTTTCTTTTTTAAGCTTGTCTGAAATATATATTTTTTTTTTTGGACTTGATTGATCCTTTATTTTATCCTTTTACTAGGAGATGGGTTTAATCTAGGGTTGCCTTCAATTCAAATATAAACATATCTGCCTTATCTCTTGGACTAATCCCCTACTTAAATATTCTGATTAATTTCATTCAAATAAATGAAAATGTTTGTTGGGGAAGTTGTATTATTGCTGATAATAGTTGATTGATTGTGCAGGTGGTGGGTCACGGGATCGATCTGGGGCGACGCCTCTTCTGCGAGCCGTTAGTTGCCGACCCTCTGATTCATCGTTGGAAGAAACAAGCGAGACGTTGGCTGCCCTTCTGGAAGTCGGTGCTAAAGCGGATGCTCGGTGGCCGGTTACTCAATTGACGGCTTTACATCGGGCTACCGAAGCGAGACTTAATGGAGTACTTCGGCAATTGCTTGAAAAAATTCCACTCCCGAGCATATAAATTGGTGCGACGAAATTCAATCTTCTGGTAGGAATCCCCTTCATTTCGCTGCCCATTACGGCTATTCGGAGTGTGTTCAAACATTGCTTCAGTAAGTAGTAACAAGTCGCAATTGGTCTATCAGATTGTGAAATTAAATTCCCCATTTTCTCATCCGATTTGTATATAAATGCATCTGAGAGGCTATCAAATGAAATATTCGTAGGAAAATAGGGGAGGAATAATTCTGGTGTCAATTTTAATAAAGAATTTGGGAGAAAATAGTAAAATTATAATTACATTCCAGAACTTGTTCTGAGATCTCTGTTAACTCCAAAAATAAAAGAGGGATTATATTATCCAATCAAGGGCGGATCCAGAGGGTGTTTCTCGGGGAGGGGGAGTAACCTGGTGTGACTCGTCGCTCAGCACACTATTTTTTCTTAATTTCGGTAATTTAAAGGCACATTCCCTGTACTTGTTTGCCAGAATATAAATACAAATCAAATTTTTAAGTATTAATTTTTAAAGTTTTACATTAAAAATAAATTTTTTTTCGAAAAAAAAAAAGAATTTTTTTCAAATCTCGGGGGGGTAATTATCCCCTTTACCCCCCCCCCGCCCTTGTATCCAATTGTATGTCCGATTGGTCTTAAAATAAATCTCGAAGAAGCTAAAATATGAATTTATAAACAGAAATATAGGCCTATTGTACGTGAATTGAAATAAAAAATAAAAGACTGAAGATGAAATCACATAAATAAATGATTATACGAAACGAAGAAATTCGATGGCTGAGTGATAATTAACAGGAGCAACTGGATGTTGGCAGCTAGCGTGAAATAAAAAACTTTTTTAAATATCGTCGACGTTTCGCTCCTATCTTCAGGACGATAAATTGTTAATGTTGCTTAGATTTCGGTTCATACAAATTATATAACATAAAATTTGCATATACCATTATATGGTAAAGAGTCTTTCATTATTGGCCAGTGCTGATTTTTCGGGTCCATTTAATACAAAAAATACAGCCCAGGGACCTACTGCAATTCCCACATATATCTAATGGTATATGCAAATTATATGTTGTATTTTTGTATAAACCAAAATGTATCAATCTAAGCAAGATTAACAATCTATCGTCCTGAAGATGGGAGCGATGCTTTCCCGAAACGTCGACGATATTTAAAAAGTCTTTTATTTTCTGTTAATAAATTATTATTTAGATATTTAAAGAAGTTTAACGTAGAGGAGGTCTGGAGCAATCCATGAGTAAGTTGGTCATTTGGGTTGCATATCCTCCAGCATATAAAAACGTTCGAAATTGATTGAACCATTCTCAGGCTCTTAAGTTCAATAAATACGATTTATTCCATTAGGATTGAGAGGAAAGAAATGTTAATGAAATGATGAACCTTTTTGGAATGAAATTTTCTCAGTAATCATGAATAAATTAGATATTATACAATATATTATTTATATAAGATTATTATTCAACTTTATTGAGAGAAATAAAAGGGAATTAATATTTATTATTAAGCGAAAGACCGCTACAAGGAGCAAAAATCCCAATCCCATTGAATGTGAAATTAACCTTAAAACGATTACTATTTAATTCTGTTTCTCTTTTAGTTTGAATATCGCATTCAAGTATAAAGAGATTATATTTTCCTGGGGGTAAATTCAAGAAAAGGCAATAAATATATGCGGACAGGAGAGAGAAAGAGATAAATCCGCCCGTCGGATGAAAGATATGCAGATTGAACGTCTACGTCTATCAACATCAGTCAGACTTAACACTTTTCAAAGACAACGCGAAACTTGTCAATTTTTCAAACCGATACCCCTGTCAACATTGATAACTTGAAATGTCAGAGAAACAAAATAAGGTTGAGTGATTTTATTATTGAATAAAAATAATATAAGTGAATTAGATGTCTTTTTTTACTTTCTCTTAACTATATATATAGAGAGAAAGTTATTGGATCCATGTAAAAAATTCGATGTCAAGATTTTGATGGATATACACGTTTTAAGGTGTCCTGAATCCAAAAAAAGTGGTTTTCGCGACATGGTCTGTCTGTCTGTGTGTGTGTTCCAATTTTAAGCATGAAAGAATTGAGCTATGAGGCTGAAATGTTATATATAAGTTAAACACCCCCCGGGACCGTGAAAATAAGCTTTTAATCAAAATCGGCCAAAGGGTACTAGTACTTTACTGATGTACTTTTTCAGTTTTTTTCGATTTTCTCAAATTTCGCTCTAACGATTTTGATTAAAATAAAAAAAAAATCAATTATTTTTTAGATGCTCTTTTAAATATATATTCTCATTTTGCTCTCAAAATTGTTTGAAGCACACTTTACTCTTGTGCTTCATAGGAAAGATAGGAGAAATGGTTGCCATGGTAACAAAAATATATTTTCCAATGTTTAAAAATTTTACATTTTGAATTTTAATATACGTATCAACGGAAACTAAATATATCTCGACACAAACAAATCTGGAGTGACAGCACAGAACACAACTTTCGATTACCGAAGGTAAGAGAAAGTTGTGTGCTGTGCGACACTCACTCCAGATTTTTTTTTAATTATTTATTTAAGGTCTTTTTCGGCAACGGATGCCATTTAGACCCCGTCTCTATTTATTTCAATTTATTGGTAGCCAATTAGATTGAAATAAATTGTCGCATGAGTCGGGATGCGAACCCGCCAGCACTCTAACCCCTACACCAAGCCCAAGGGCTTACATCTTGAATTCTCTCTAATTTATATTAGGGACTTTCAAATTGGCCGTGATTGCGATCAAAACAAAAATTTTGCCTCGCTGTTAAATATTTGTTTTTTTTTTAATATAAATCAGTATTTAATTCAAGTTTTCGTGTTCCTTTTGTGATTCAGTTAGTGTTAATTGTGATAAAACCAAAAAAGGTTGGTGGTAGTTTAATTAAGTACCCCTGGGTTTAAAACAGCCCATGGGGGACATAGACAATAATCTCTCCGGAGATGAGGGTGGGTCAATGGACGCTTCGTTCGCGATTTTATCCGCCCTAAATGTGATTAACGATTCGGGTATGGACCAAGAATATCCCGTAGTGAATCAAAATCATCCAGACTCAGAAGAATATAGTCTTTGCTTTAGTCAAAGAACAGGTCAAGCCAGTGAAGAATGTAGAGAGGAGGGCTCTTCGCAGGCATCTCTTCTGTCGTCCCAGGCGTTCTCGTCGCAAGTAGTATCATCGCCATACCAAGGATCACCGTCCCATGCTGTTCCGTCGTCATCCCAAGCACCACCGTTGCAGGCAACACCAAGTGCGCCGTCCTCTTCAAATATTCCAGAGAATAAGCCACCGGGTGAGACATCAAACAAGAATAATAAAACAAAATATCATCTCTCATGTTTAAATAATAATTATGAACAATTTGACATAGGCCCCTATTATCTATACATAGAAAATATGGATATAATAGGTAAAAAAATCCATCCCATGTTTATTGGTAAATTAATTAGAGTTAACAGTGTGGACTTATATAAAAATGTTCTGTCCATTAAAGTTATAGATAGATATTTAATAAAAATAGAAATGATCAATTGTAGTAGCGCAAATAAATTGAAAAATATGCCTTTCTGGAAAGAGAATAATCTTGTATGCTACATACCAAACTTTATGCTATACAGACAAGGATTAATTAGAGACGTGGACTATTCTTTGACAGAAGAAGAAATAGTAGAGTTCACTAGTTCATTTCAACCGATTACAAAAGCAAGACGAATTTTCAAAAAGACAGGAGATAGTCGAGTTCCCACTCCTTTGGTAGTACTTACATTCAGGGGTCAACGTATCCCTCCCGAAGTCAAAATCCTTGAAGTCATTTGTAAGGTGGATGTTTTCGTCCAAAGAGTTGTCCAGTGTCAATTTTGTCACAGTTTCGGTCACTTTCACACAATATGCTCGTATAAATCTCAGTCTTCTCACCCCCGTTGTCCACGGTGTGGTGATAGCCATAAAATAGATGAGTGTCAGGCCCCTGAGGCCACCTGCCTAAATTGTAAGGGCAAACATCTTGCCACGGACAGAAAGTGTCCCACACTTATAGCCCAAAAAGAAGTCAAAAAACTAATTTCTGAAAATCTTATGTCGATAAAAGAGGCTCATTTAAGTTTAAAAAATAAGACGACCTACTCTCGAAAAGTATCGTTAAACTCACAAGCTCCCTCTAGTTCTACGTCTGCTCCCCAAAATAACGTTGTGGATGAAGCGGTTTCCTTCTCCCAAGTACTTAAAAGGAAAAACGATATGTCAGCAATAACAAATAAGAAACATAAAATAATCTCAGTTCGGTCGGTACCCACTCCGAAAGTAGTAGAGAGGCCACACTTTGAAAAAATCCAAAATGTAAGCAATAGCATTGATTCGAGGATCCCTATATTATCAAATCCCAATTATACGAAACATCTAAATAATCCAGACAGATTTAATACTATTTTGCAGAGTATTTTGCAAAAAATAATCTCACTGGATATTCCCATAGCATCTTTTAACCTCCCCTCAGAAGATTCGGAATATTTTGTCAGAGAACTCACAAATAACTCAGACCTTAATGAGCCTAGTACTTGTATTTAGCAGCTTAACATTCACATAATATCATCTACAGATTAGTACAAATATTGAACAAATATTGTGTGTTTCTAGCACAGATATTTGTTAAATTTTACATGTAAAAGTATTTTATAGTTATTTATCTATAGTACATTTATTTGCTAAATTTTACATATACAAGCACTTCTTATAATTATTTATTTCTAGTACATTTATTTGCTAAATTTTACATAGACAAGTATATCTTACAATTATTTATTTCGAGTTCATATATTTGCTAAAGTTTATATATATAAGTATTTCTTACAATTATTTATTTATTTATTTTTTTTTTTTAGTACATTTATTTGCTAAATTTTACATATACAAGCATTTGGTACAACTATTTATTTCTAGTATATATATATATTTAACTAAGTTTTACATAGCAAAATATTTCGCTCAATTATTTATTTCCAGTACATATATTTGCTAAATTTTACATATACAAGTATTTCTTATAGGGCTAATTATTTATTTTTAGTACATATATTTGCTAAATTTTACATTTACAAATGCTTAAGACTGATCTGAGCTAAATTCGAAAAAAAAAAAAAAAAAAAATCACCATGAACAACACAGCCGATCAACTCACAATTTTCCAATGGAATTCTCGTTCAATATATTCCAATAAACCGAGCTTAGAGTTTGCGCTCACAGAATTAAAGGTCGATATCGCCGCGATTAGCGAAACTTGGTTGAAGTCTGGGCAAAATTTTAAAATAAGTAATTTCGATGCAATAAGAGCTGATAGATTCGATGGCAAAGGTGGGGCTATGCTACTAATTCATAGAAAAATTTCATTTCAACCTCTTCCCATTGTCTCTCCGTCGCCAGAGATTCAAATGTGCGGTGCCAGAATAAAATTGCCAGACAACTCTGAAATATCTATTCTGAGCTGCTACTTCAAACCCAAATTTTCACTAAAAGGTCCCGACCTATATAAAGCCTTAGAAAATACGCCTCCTCCTTATCTGTTGCTTGGGGACTACAACTCGCATGCAATAGAATGGGGATGTAGCTACAGAGACAACCAAGGTGAATCTTTACTGTATCTGATGGACAAATTAAATTTAACAGTGCTTAACGATGGTACAGAAACTCGATTAAGACATGACCCGGTTAATATCTCTATTGTGGACGTATCGCTTAGCTCAATTAACATAAGCCCCCAGTTCAATTTTGAGGTATACGAGGATTCATTGGGATCAGATCATTTCCCCATCATCCTGAAAAAGCACTTTGTCATGGGGCGGATACACATAAGCGTTAGACCCCCTAAGTATAAAACCCAGTCAGCCAATTGGTCCTTATACCAAACCAGTATCTTGCAGAAATTCGCAAACCCGTTTTCGGTCTATGCTACAAATTCGGTTATATCACGGTATGAATTCTTAGTTGACACAATAATTACATCGGCTAATATTTCCATCCCCCGGGTCAAACCATACCTAGGGAGAAGAGCCTCAGTATGTTGGTGGACGCAAAACTGTAAAGAAGCTATCGACGCCCGGAAGATTGCCCATAGAGTCTATAAATTTAATCCCGTCCTATCAAATTTTCTCGATCTCAAAAAAGCCCAAGCATCCGCAAAAAGAATAGTAAATGCAGCGAAGAGACAAAGCTGGACTGAATACTGTGCCTCAATTAATCCCAATACGAAATCCAAGGATGTCTGGAATAAAGTTAAGAAATTATATGGTTCATACCAACCTCAGAGAAAACCAGTATCTAACAGTGCTATAGATGAATTCTTGGACAAACTAACACCTCCATATGTCCCGCCCCAAATCGACTACGGTACTACCGGAGAATCTGATGATCTACTAGAACTTCCCTTTTCTCGAGATGAATTACTAAAAGCGATCCTTTCTTCAAACGATACCTCGCCAGGCGTTGACAACATCTCTTATTCAATGATTGCTCACTTACCTGAAATAGCCTTGTACTTCCTTCTGGACATTTATAATGATATACGATATACTCACGCCATACCTGACTCCTGGAAATCACAAATAGTACTGCCAATATTAAAACCCGGCAAGCCCCGATCATCAGGATCCTCTTACCGCCCTATCGCATTATCGTCTTGCATGCTGAAAATATTTGAAAAACTCATAAAGGTCAGGCTGGAATGTTTCTTGGAGAATAATTATAAATTACCACTACTATCATTTGGCTTCAGAAAAGAATCGTCCACAATGGACAACTTGTCTATTCTGGTGAACAATATTCAAGAATCATTTGCTTATAAAAAAATTACGTCGGCTGTATTCATTGACATTGAAGGTGCGTATGATAACGTGGAGCTAAAATTATTGCACAATAAACTAAAATATTTGGGACTGGGAAATAACACAGCAAACCTGATTATTGAACTTCTGTACAAAAGGACCATATATGTAGAATCCGAGAACGCAGTATTGTCCAGGGTAATCTATAAAGGACTCCCGCAAGGTTCTATACTCAGTCCCATGCTGTTTCTTTGCTACACTTTCGATATTTTCCACACGGTGTCTGAAAATTGTAAGATGATTCAGTACGCCGATGACATAGTTGTATACAGTTCGTCGGACAATCTATATGAGACCTTCTCAGCCCTCAGTGGTTCGGTACTTCACCTACACAAATATTTAAGTAATAATGCGCTCACCTTGTCTGCTTCCAAATCCCAAGCTACTATATTCCATAGAAAAAGGACGGTGCCAAACTTTAGCTCGATCAATCTGGGAGGAATATCCTTTCAGGTTAAAGAGTCGGTTAAATATCTAGGTTTGATGCTAGATGCGAAATTAAATTGGAAAGAGCATATACTTTATTTAGAAAAGAAGTGCGTTCCTTCTATCAACATCCTGCGTATCGTTGCGAACTTTAAATGGGGTGCACATCCATACACTCTGTTGTCCATGTATAAAGCATTAATTCGGTCCCGTTTAGAATATGGCAGTTTTCTATTCAGCTCCACCTCTTGGTCAACTTTATCTACCCTTGATAAATTACAATACAAAGCTCTCAGAATAAGTCTCGGTTACCTTCAATCTACACCAACTAATGCAATATTAGTTGAAGCTAACGATCCACCATTGAATCTAAGGCGCGAATTTCTAGCTGCGAAGTTTTTTCTGAAGCGGAAGTCGAAATTTTTTCATCCCGCCATCGAAGCAATAGCTCAACTGGAACAGGCCTACTACTCCACACCATTTTGGAACAATTCTAATATTCCACATCTTGTTCTGGCATCCATGCGCTTCAATCATTTCCAACTTAAAATAGAAAAATATTCTCTGTATCCTTCACTTCTAATCAATACAGGTATAATTAATGCTCCGTTAAACATCAGAATAAGCGAGCCTCATATTAAACCTGGAGAGAAATTTGATAACCTTATTTTTACTGACGGTTCAAAATATGAAAACGCTGTGGGCTGTGCCTTCTTCAACTCTACGCTTAACACGTTTCACCTATTTAAGCTTCCACCTACTATGTCAAATTTCTCGGCAGAATTAGTAGCTATCAGAGAAGCCTTAAACTATGTAAAATGCAATAGAATAAAATCCTCAAATATAGTCTCCGATTCTAAATCTGCACTGTCATCAATCCAGTCAATCAAAAAATCCAAAAACATCAATAGAATCCAATTCCAGATATGTTGCTTGCTGAGAGACCTCCATGCATCTGGACATAGCGTAACATTGTCTTGGGTCAGAGCTCACTCTGGAAATCAAGACAATGAAATCGCGGACTTCTTTGCAAAAAAGGCAGCGTTTAAAGGATCCCTTCTAGACGAAGGCACGCCATGGAGGGATCTTGTACACATTTTTAAAAAGCATCTATCGACGTCTTGGCTTGCCGAATGGGAAAGAAGTTCACAGCTCAGAGGAAAAATGCTGACTAACTTTAAAAAGAGTATTGGCCCACCATGGTTCAAGCACATCCCAAATTTAACCAGACACGAAATAATAACCATCAATAGGCTAAGAGTCAATCACACCATTTGTAGAGCTCACTTATTTAGGTTCTCAATAGTTTCTTCTCCAGATTGTCATTGCTCCTCAGTCCCTGCAACTCCTGAGCACCTCATCCTCTACTGCCCACTCTTCAATAGTCAAAGAAAGTCCTTCCTGGAATCTATCCAGCCAAACTTTCGAGACCCTCCTTCACTAATCAGACTCCTTCAAAAACCATCACTCACAGTCATTAAAAGCTTGAGTAACTTCCTCGTCACCTGCAATATAAAGTTCTGAAGTCCATCACCTCCGGCAATAAAAATCTCTAAAGCAATAGTCTCGCATGCCAGTTTACCAGCACAAAAGTCCACATTTTCTAGTAAGTTTATCTTTTAGATACTTTCTTTTATTATGTTTTTCAATAGTTTGGTTTTCTCTTACTATGTATGTCATAGGCTTGTTTTGCTATTATGTAGTTTATATGGGTCTTTTTTTTATTATGTATTCTATGTTGTATTTCTGTTAGTATGTATTTTTCAGGGCCTTTTCTTTTATTATGTATTCCATGTTGTATTTCTGTTAGTATGTATTTTTTATGGTATCTTTCTGCGATTATGTATTTTATATTTATATTCCTTTTACAATGTAATTTTTATTATGTAATCTATAGGGGTCTCTACTGATTTTATATGTATGTATTTTTGTAATTTGTATACACTTTGTATCGGAAAAGGTATGACCGAGATGTCAAACTAATAAAAAAA
>JAKCPI010001765.1:0-100421 GCA_023213315.1 Euborellia annulipes | reverse complement strand
TCAAATTTACACACTTATTATTATTTCTAAATTTCTAATTTTAAAATTTATATTAAATATAATTAATTTTTCTTTTTAAAATGAATGGCTCTGCCTATTTATTAAGACTATTATTAAATTTCAATTAATAATTTTAAAATAATTTTTTTCATTAAAATAATTTTTTTAACAATTTTAATTCTCTCACAATGGACGAGTTTCCTTTTAGTGAAGAATATTTTAATTCGGTACCCCCTCTCTCAGAGCCTAATCAGTCTGATGAGCCGTTTTGGGCCACGACTCCTGAATTAAAACAATTTTGGCAAGAATATCAGCAGTCCTCGTCTTCCCCTGATAATAAAATACCCCTCACTGAGCAATCGAGTTCAAGCTCTCGAGAACCTTATAGCCCCCGTAGTAACCCCTTCAGTCCCTTCTATTCTTTCGGCAATGAATCCGACGATGAATCTGATTTCTTTGACGAGGAGGATTATAATGCTCACATGTCCCCGGTGTCTTCTCACCCACCCACCTATTGTACCGAAACATGTTTAATTTGGCATGAAGCCTTCGAACAAATCCCTAAATTTTCTCATGCTCTTGATTTTGGCTGCCTTCATCCAATTGATTATATAAATTTATTAAAAGATGCCATTTTGCAACTTAGAATGCCCGATCATTATTCTTATCTGATTATTTTTGATTGTTTTATCGATGACGCTCAGTCATGGGCAAATAAATGGGCCTCTGGCCATGAGCATCTTGAATACCCTCTCGATAAATTCTTTGATGCATTTCTTGAGCGATTTTGGAACATCTCAATACAACAATGGCTATTTACCAGGTTAAAATCTCCAAATTTTTCCATTCAACCGGGCCCAATTGCTCCTCAATTTGTCCAAAGATACCGCTGGGCTAAACATTCCTCTCTTGAATTTAATGAAAATGAACTCCTTCAATGTTTAATTAAACATCTCCCTGTCAGTTTTCATAACCAATTGCTTTCTCTCCTTCCCGCTGGCTACATAAAAATTTGCAAATATCTCGAAGATTATGACTTGATTCATTTTCCCGACCACGATGAAGAAATTTATGCCGATGAATATTTTTTTGACGAATTTTATAGAATTCCCCCGCGAATTAATCGCTTTTGTCCCTGTCCAAACGTTCACCCCTTCTTTGAACCTCCTTCAGTTTCAGTTAAATGCCCTAATGTAAATGAAAAGCCTATAAAAAGTTCAGTGGCATCGATGCCAGTCGAAATGTCCCCGAAGCCATCAGTTGAGAGGCCTGATCAACCTCTTGACTCTGTTAAATTGGCGAGTGAGTTGCCAGCCAAGGCATCTTCTGCGTCTCAGCCGTTAAAATCGGCGAAAAAGCCACTTTTTGTTCTCAAATGGGCGCCCCCACGTGAGAAAGCCACCCCAGTTCACAATTCCCAGACGCCGGCCCCTTCTGAAAATTCCAAGTCAAATGAGAGTAAAATTTTCCCACCAACACCTGAACCTTTAGTTTCAGTCCCAGTCAACGAGCCTGTTAAACCGCAAATCGCTTTCGAGTCTGTAGCCCCTATTTTCGAAACTTCTCCACTTCCTGTCAAAGCCCAAGAGAAAGGTGTCGAATTTTCAAAACTTGCCCTAGATCAACTAAATTGTCATTTTAAATCCATCGTCCCAATAGAATCTGAAGTTAAAGAGTCGCCAGTTCCCTCACAAACGCAAGAGCAAGAGCAAGAGATAGACAAGCCTTCTATAATCGCTCTCAATCAAACTTTCGAGATGTTGAATGATGGTATGACTCATTGTTGTGCATCCCTAAATAAACCGGTGGACCAATTTGAGGAGATAAACGTCCCGCCTACAGGCCAGTGCCGTCCCATCATTGAGAGCCCTCAGACCATAGAAAAAGAGTCAGCCTCTGCTCTTTCCCCAGCGATGGAACATCCTGTCTGCCAGTCGCCAAAGAGACCCATAAGGCCACCCACATTTCCACATGCTTGCTCTATTTGCAAAATAGACACCATAAAATCAATTCTTTCGGCCTACTCTCATAGAGAAATTGCCCCTGCGAAACTAGAGACGCAACCCGCCACCCCTTTCTTTCAAACAGATTTTTACATCACCGACTCATTTATGTCATCTGAGGAGCGTGAAAGTGTCCCCTTTGAAGATGTTCAGACAAATTTGCTTTCCAGTTTACTCCCCGTCCACTGAGAAATTCTTTATTTTTAACAAAATGTTGAATAATGGCCAATTTTGCGATGATACAAAAGCCAATTCGGCTCCTTTGGGCCCTGAAAAATTATTTCTAGCCAGCCTTTATCTATTAAAAATAGTCCCTTATATTGTGAGAGCACATCCATGTTTCATTGAGCTAAATCGCCTATTTTATAAACATAAAGTTCGTTTTAAAGATCCCACCCTGAGGAGCATATACATGAAACCGCCCTCTGATTTGACTTTTAACCCTGACCTTGACCTCCATTGAAATTAAATGTTTAAATGTCCTTTATTAGAGATAAACTTATAAAAAAAAAAGAGAAAATTTTTAGAATAGGCTATATTTATTTACATATAAATATCAAAATGATATTTCATTCAATTCTATATTAGATATTAATTAAGCAAGCTTCTCACTTGAGTTGAGTATTTTTAATTTCATGAATGAAAAATTAGTGTGACTTGTCATAGTCAATTCATTTTTTGAAGGAAAAAAAAAAATCATAATAATTCACTTTAACAATTATAAATTAAACTCCCATGTGTGTATTTGTTGGTGAAATCTAGAGAATTCAAAAAAAATAAAAAAAAAAAAATTATAGATAATAAATAAAATATTTAATTATTTAACAATATGAATAAAAAAAAAAAAATAAATAAATAAATATGTAAAAAATATAAATATATGCCAGTGAAAGATGAATAATATCTAAAGTTAATAAACTCTCAATATGCGAAAAAAAAACCCACTTTCCCCAGTGACCAGTGCTAGTGAAAGTGCTAATTTTAATTTCAGCCTAAGAGGCAAAGTTATTTGAAAAAAAATATATAGTTGTTTTCTGTTCTTATAATATATCTAATGAATATCCCCAAAGAGGGAATAACTTATAAAATTATCAATGATTATGTTGCTAATGTTATTATTAGGCTATGAGCCTCATGGTGCATGCATGCACATTTTTCTTGAGAAAATTTAAGCTGTTTGTTTTGATGAATCCTAGGAAACCGAATACCCTCCCAAAAATTAAAAAAAAAATTAATATTAATGTTGAAGTAGGATCGCAATAGATCCAAAGTGGCGGTATAGTTATGAAAGTTGTTTGATTCTTTTGAAGCTTTCTTTGAAGCGAGATAATTGGCGTAATTAGTTATATCGGGAGAGGGATGAATTTCTTGGATTGTCGCGATCATCCAAGTTTATAAATCGTTGTGAAGTCCACGAGCCCCCACTATTCGAAGGTGACAGATTCCCATTCGGAAATAATAAACTCCGGCCAAAGTGCCAAAACTTAATTAATGAATATGAGCTAAGCTCGCGGGTCAATGAACCCAAACTGGTGACTGAGAATCGGGAAAGTACCTCCAGAGTAGGACTTTACCCAAAAATGGTTCCAGCACCCCCTATTATTATTTCGCATCTGTGTCAGGCCACTAGGATGGACCTTGAACACAATGCACATTTTCTTCGTGGTTTTTAGGTGGGAATGAGGAATCTGCCCTCAATTGTGGGATCGCAAACGGGATCCGCGTATAATGAAAATGAGACCGACATTTCGGTGATTTATTCGTATTTTGATGTGATTGGTGAAACCAATCTATTTTTGTGAAGTTGCAGGTGGAGAAAGAATGGGCGCTTGGCTAATTGTACCTGCCCCCTCCCCCCTCTTTTTATTTGGTGGCCATTTAAATAAAAGGGTCAACCTCCTATGTTTTCTCAAAGACAAACAGCATAAGTTTTGTCAAAAATTATTGTTTTTCAAACACGATCTACCCGAAGAGGAGTCGTGAAAAAAATTTGTATCGAAAAAAAATTGTTGTTCTGCGAACAAAACAATTTTTTTCTCCCGGGGCCGTAGGATGTAATGGTAGAACCATTTCCTGGCTTCCCATTCTCTAATTGTAAATTAGAAGATTAAGTTTTTACCAAAGCATTGAGTGATTAAGATGACGCCAGTCTCTGTACCCGCATATTAATTTATTTATATTTATAAATATTTAACTCTTTATTAATTAACAATTTCTTTAATTTTTATAAAAATTTCATTTATTCTATTTTTATTAATTGCAACAAACAAATTTATTTAAAAATATTAAATTTAAATTTATTATTTAAATTAATTAATTTTTTATAAAGGCGAATCCGTGTGGTAAACAAAGAGGCCCCCCTACAAGCCAATGCAAGCCCCCGGGGCGCTCTCTTTAATTTAATCATCGCCCGGACGCCAAACCGTGCACATCGCATGTACCTCTTCTCTCGGTACATCGCAAAGTTTTATTATGAGGCTCAGCCTCCTCCCCTCAGCAACCATCCAGTAGTGTTGCACTTCACCAATGATCTCCCTGGACCATTATCCAGTTGGAGATGCTCCAATTATCAAATACGGCGTCTTCTTCCAAACGGGCTAACCATGGCCGCGGGCCCTCGAACGAGACCTTCCGAGCCCAGCAGTGTTCCAGTCTGGACCAACAGGATGCTGCCTCAACATCAGATGAGTCCATCAATGTTTTCCCCTTCCCTTCATTTTTATTAAACTAAACTCGCATATCACAGACTATAAACTCTAATTATTTTATTTAAATCATAATCTGGCAAATAATTAAATCATTCTTTATAAATAAATCTCAATGCTTTTGGTTGTCTCAAAGAAGCGAAATAGCAGATACTCGTACACCCCAATACCGGCGTTGAAGCGAAGCCAACGACCGAGAATCATAATTGTTTGTAATCAAATCCGTATAAATAAATCTATTGTTATTTCCTAATTGTTGCTTTATTAATTGATGTTTCCAAGAGAAGCCAGTTTTCTCGTTACAATCTTCATTATCATTATTTTTTTTTTCCGCTTCATTTCGGATCGTTTTGAGCAAGTATGTTCAAACATGTAAAAACATTCCTTAAATTAAATATTTTCTTCAAATTAAAATAATTTTGAAGTTAACTTCAAATCGTACAAATGATAAATAAACTCTGGCTCAAATGAGATTTCTGTATATTAATATAAAGGTACGGGGAGCATTTTGAGCAAATTTCACAAATAATAAGGGCACATTATTAGAATGGCTGATATAAAATATTTTATTAAATAAAATTTAAAATTTTGTAGTTTAGGCTTTCACAGTTGTTATCATTAGTAAAAGAATTTGATTTTCTGTTTATTTGTGGTTTATTTATAATTACAATTACAAATAAACCACAATTAAACCGAAAATCAAATTCTTTTACTAAAAAAATCTGGTGTGACTGGCGCACAGCACACAACTTTCTCTTACCTTCGGTAATCGAATGTTGTGTACTGTGCTTGTCACACCAGATTTTTTGTGTCGACATGTATTTAGTTTCCGACAGTAGGGTACATTCGATTTTCAAGATGTAAAATTTATAAGTATGGCAAAATATTTATATGTTGTTACCATGGCAACCATTTCTCCTATCTTTTCTATGGAGAACAAGAGTAAAGGGTTTCAGAAGATTTCAATCACAAAATGAGAATATACATTTTAAAGAGAATCTAAAAAATAATTGATTTTTGAATTTAAAAAAAAAATCGTTGGAGCAAATTTTGAGAAAATCGAAAAAAACTGAAAAAGTGCATCAGTAAAGTACTAGTACTCTTTGGTCGATTTTGTTCAAAAGCTTTGTGTCACGTCCCATGGGGGTGCCTAACTTAAATATAAAATTTCAACTTCCTAGCTCTTTCCCGTTCTTGAGATATTTTGTTCACAGACAGACAGACACACAGACACACACACAGACAGACCATGTCGCGAAAACCACTTTTTTGGATTCAGGGGACCTCAAAACGTGAAGATCCATCAAAATCTCGACATCGAATTTTTGACATGAATCCAATACTTTCTCTCTCTATATATTAACATATATAAGGTAAGAGAAGTAATTTAAAATGACCCTGAAATTATATTCTCAAAGGCTTATGACAAGTAATCATTACATCAGATCAGGAAGAAATTTTCTTCTCCTATAAAATATACTAAAAATGAAAAAAAATGTTTTAATTAAAAATAAATAGGCACCCAAAAAATAAATTTTTTTTCGAAAACCATTGCTCATATAAGAAAGACAAGAAAACTTTTTTTCGGTATTTAAAAACTGATAGTGGCCGTCCATATTACTTTCTCTTACCTCTATATATGTTAATATATATAGAGAGAAAGTATTGGATTCATGTCAAAAATTCGATATCGAGATTTTGACGGATATACATGTTTTGAAGTTCTCTGAATCCAAAAGTGGTTTTCGCGGCATGGTCTGTCGGTGTCTTTGAACAAAATATTTCAAGAACGAAAAGAGCTAGGATGTTGAAATTTTATATTTAAGTTAGGGACCCCCATGGGACGTGACACGAAGCTTTTGAACAAAATCGACCAAAGAGTACTAGTACTTTACTGATTGTCTTTCGCTTATTGTTCCTTCGCCAAAAAGATCGTTGAGGTCGCTAAATGACAGTACTGCCTTCCATCCTTTCTCATAGTGGAAAAGCATAATATGACGAATATAAATATGATTTTCGACACGTATTTTCATCTCTTGAACAGGGAAGAGTATTTTTCTGAAAAAAAGTAAATGAAAGGTTAATTTTTGACAATAAAAAGCGCTCCCATATAACCGGCGGATAATTATGAATCAACCTATATTTTTACATCTAAACATTTAAATATAGAAGATATGTATGTTAATATATTGATTTTCACTACTTTGGTCATTACAAAATCAATATTTATATTATATTTTTGTAAAAGTGTGATAAATCTCGCGGGCCGAAATAATGTTTAAAGTGGGCTGCCAATTAGACACCCCTGCGATATATAATGAGGTCCGAACAGATTTATTTAAACCATTTGGTCATCCAAATGATTTAAATAAATATTCATTGGACCGCCTGTACTCCGAACTTTTGCATTTATATTTCAAAATTGACATTTGTCAAATCCAATTTTGACCAGAGGTTTTATTGAGTGTTTTATTGAGTTTTAGAGTGAATATATTCACTCTAAAATTTTTCTTTTTTAGAATTTCTGATAAATTAAAACCAGCAAAAAAAAAAAAAAAAAAAAAATTAATTACGAGAGAACCACTGACCGTTTGTTTATGAAGCAAAAGCAAAAGATTTACTACGCAACATAAAAAAATATTCACACATTGTTAACAAATAAAAACACTTATGTCATGTCCCAAATCAGCTTGAATAATTATTTTGGAAGAGCAAAGAAATTAATTATATCATGAATTAGCATTGTCTTGATGAAGGACATCAGAATCGGACTAAAATGTTCACTTACCTGAAATAGATAGCAATTTTTTCTTTGGCTGTTTTCCAACATCCTTAAATGTATTAGTCAAATAAATTATTCATAATAGTTATAATATAGCTTAACCTTTGAACCAAACAAATAAATATACAATTATTTTAAAGTAATACAAGTATTATTTGTGTTTAAAAGACCATTTATTTTTTTCTAATTTTAAGTCGTGAACCCTCAAGCAATTTGTCATAATAATTTGTGCAAATATTTTTGAAATGCACAACATAACAGATTGGATAGAAATCGTTTATTTATTTTTCGAAATTGCTATATTTTTGTTTTTTTATTTCTTTTGCATATTCATCTTAATCACTTAAATATTTTGTTAAATCTTTTTTTAACCAGAATTTATTATTTAGGTTGAAATAATTATTTTTTCCTCCCTCTTAGGAGCTACTTTAATATAAATGATTGATCAAGAACCTGACCTAGAATCGAATAGGACTTATTGTGCTTATCTTTATTCCAAAATCATCCTAAAGAACTAAACTCTGGATCTATGCTATTTTTTTAAAAATGGCGAATTCTAGTATAAATTCTTTCACTATTAAAATGGCGCTCGATTTATTTATTTATTTATTTTTTTTTTTTTTTAAACATTCACACTTTTTTCTCATTCACACTCACATTCACACACACATACACACCGTCTTTTCGGCAACTTAGGCCATTTAAGACTTTAAACGATACTCGTATTTATATAATATATATTTATTTGGGGTCCAGGCATTCTTATTTAAGCCATTTGGTATCCAAGTGGCTTAAATAAAATCATCAGACTGCCTGGGGTCCGAACCCGCGACGTTTGGTATACGAGGTTAGCACGCTAACCTCTACGCCAAGCCCCGAGGGCGCGCTCGATTTTAATTTAATTATTTAACAAGAAAATAAAATCAAAGAGAGAGCAGCTAAGCATGATTTCATTTATTTCCCATCAGAGCTGACGTTTCGTTCTTGTTTAGGATCATCTTCAGATCACTAGGGGTGTCATCTGAAGATGGCTCTAAACAGGACCGAAACGTCAGCTCTGAGGGGGAAATAAATGAAATTATGCTTAGCTTTTGATTTCTAATTTTACCTAAAAATTATACAATCAGCTATAAAAAACAAAAAAACTTCAAATAGAAAATAAAATCTAAAAATTATTAAAATTCACAATTTAAATCTTTCTGATAAAAAAAATGAAAGAAAATCCATCTCCATTAGAGGATTTTTAGTTTTGAGAGTTATCTAATCTTCCTCTTGCAGGCGCTTCTTTGGAAGCTATTTCTTATTTTTCTTTCTTTTATACTTTATTTATTCCATTATTACTTTCTCTTATTTTTAAAATTATACGAGATCAGAGGCATCATTTTTTTTTTTTTTTTTGGGGGGGTCATTTGCTTATTATTCTATCTACGGGTATATATAAACTGTAAAAAATTAAAAATTTAATTAAATTAAATATCTTTTGGCCAAATTTGAGATACCTATTTGTAAGAAAATTTTAAGAAAAAAATTTTGCCCCCCCCCCCCAAGAAAAAGTTGAAATGACTGCAAGAAATACAATAAGAGCAAATTTACTATACAAAATTATTTCTCTGTATTCCGAATGTAAACTCAAACAATTAACTCACTTACTTCAAAGCTAAAATCTTTTTTTGATTAATTTCTATTTTATTATAATTATAAACTAATAATTGATTCACTTTAAATGGATATCAATGGAGAAATTTTCCCAAATAGGGATTCTGGCTCTCATAACGTCTTCTATAAGGGTGCGACTTCATTTCAAAATCCCTACGGGGAGTTGGTCTTATAGAGCGTGACCGTTATACCGGACAATTTTTGATGGGGTTTTAAATAACTATAAAAAATACATTAATCATACATAATTTCTTTTTTTCCCGAAAACAATTACCTTTACTTGTTTTTGGTTATTAAGGCAATAAAAATATTAAATAAACTTGTATGAATGAGTACTTTCTCCTGACGCGCATGCGTCACAGACCCCTCCGGGGATCGATCGGGCGCCTCTCAGGATCCCGAAGACAAGTCGTCAGTTTGACACTCGGCGGCCAATGGGGCAGAGCTGCCTGACAACAATACTTACCTTACTTATTACTACATAAACTACTATAGTGACAGAACCTTCTTGCAAGCGTACATTGGCTTCGCAGATGCATTGACTCATTCAATCAGGATTCCTCCTCGGGGACCACGTGGGGGCCAGACGTCAACCATCAAGGTACACTTATTTTATTTACAAATGTGACATCACTCTGTATGTATTTTATCCGGCTGTCAATAGTAAATTTGTTATGACTTTTTGCTTAGTACTGGATTAGGTAAATTTGTTTTACTATTATTTTCAATGGGATTCTATTTTGGTCACCCACTGGTTGATTCAATTTTCATGTTTTTAAAAGGTGTTTATTAATTTTTTCTCACGTAAAATATAATCATTGATTTAATATTGTTCAAGCTTGAGACACAATTATAATGTGTTAAGGTCACGACTTGCGTTACATATAGAGCTTCCTATTGAAATTAAAAAACTTTTTTGTCTTTCGGAGAATAAAATAAAATTCTTAAATTAAATACTAATTTTTTCTCATTTAATATCAATAAAATATGTTGTTCTTGAACAACATCTTTGGATTTGAGAAATCGTTCAGTTTATATATTAATTATTATCAGGGGCGTATATAGAAATTTTTTCGGGAGGCCCGAAATCATTTTTAATACCCCCCCCCCATACACAAAAATATTTTTAAAATACCTGATATACCTCAGGCCCGAGGGGCCCGGGCCATTCTCTCAAGGACAAATTTTTATTAAACAACAAAAATTTTTTCAGCCCTGTGGAAAATTTTTTTGTTAGGATTGAAATTTATTTTTCCCACCCTGCGGAAAATTTTTTTCTCCTCCATGTCTGGAAACAGAACTTTATTAGAATGTTATTAAATTAGTAGTGGAGTTAAAGTTTTTAGAACGATCAAGGAAAAGAAGGATCACCCTCGAATTTATCATTTTTGTTTTTTCGTCACAAATTTTACGAGTCCTTATTTTAGAAATGTTTTTGCTAAATCTCCATCTTCAACAATACTTCTTTATTCTCATTTCAATATTTTTCCAAATTTATCTTATGGTGATTTTCTTATTTTTATATGTGAGATTTTTCTTCTGCCTTTTGAATTTTATATTAAAAAAAAATTAAATACAGTATAAGTATTATCTGATATTTGATGCTAAATTATATTCGATTATTATTTCATCTCTTCATTAACTTTGTCATTGTTGGATTCAAATTTTCAATCATTTTTAAAATTCTTTGTTCAAGTACATGTATTGATTAAACTTATTGTATTGATTCAATTGATATAAAGGGGAGATGCTCTTAAAATTAAAGTGCGTGTACAGTAACCACTTTACTTATTTTTCTTTCTCTCTCCTACAAGTTTTTCAATTTTTACATTTTAAAATTCATTACCTTCGATAATATTAATAATTAAAAATTTCCTTCCTTTAGAATAAGCTTAGAAGTTGTTTGTTCTTCAAAGCAACCAAGAGATTCCTCACTTTTTAAAATTATTTTCAAAATAAGAAAATAAATATGTAGTTTTAGGCAAAAAATGTATTCTTACTGCTAAATTTGAATTTTATATTTGCTGGCGGTTCAACATCTACTCAGGGCCTAACCCCCCCGGGTTCAGGGTGCTTCACCAAATGTCCAACAAAATATTTTTTAGATTTAAAATTTACTTTGACAACTCCGATCAAGGTTTTTTTGATTAAAAGTATCTCATTTACTACATGAGCTTTAACTATTGAGAGATATTTTTAATTTGAATTCACGAAATTCATTAAAAAAAAAAAAAAAAATTGATGCATGTTTAGAGGGTTTGATGTGGATTTATATTTAATAATGAAAGAGAGCAGGTAGCAGGCGAAGAATCTTTACGATATTAAAACCATCCTAATCCACCCTGCCTTTTGATAGTTCGAGAAATCTTTAGTTGATGTGATAAAAAAACCTCGCCAATGTCGTTGCTTCTTGCTGGAAGAAAATTTATTTTTATTAGGTAAATTTAAATTCTTTAAGAGAAAACAGCAGGAGCAGCCAAAAAATAAAAGCCTCCTTTTTTTTATAGAACATAGAAAAGTTTCAGGTGAATCTTTCAATATTAATAAGGCGTCCGGAGTTAGCTATATATACATGGGTGTGATATTTTGAATGTTGAATGGGATGTACTGTCCTCTCGTCTATTTAGTGAGACAAAATAAACATTCACATACTGTATTGTGTCTCTATAACACCGGACACCTATTTTGTCTCGCAAAATAGGTGAGAAAGAAAACTTTTTCATTTAACACTCAATACAATCACACACATGTAGCCTATCATGTCTCTATAACTAACTCCGAACATTAACAAAGACTGATTGCGAGACAATAAAATTGACCAAAACGTCTCGATTTTTTTTTTTAATAGACGATTTTGCTCCTTTGGCTGGCCCCGTTCCTTTCACTTTCGGATTAATAATTTGATTCTTAAGAAAATTCAGGACGTAATTAAAAAAATCAAAAAAAAAATCAAAATTTATAATTGTAGCAGCAGCTTCTTCCCTCGTCGTTTTATTTCTTACCTACCGCCAAAACTTTAAACATAAATTTTTTTGAAAATACTTTCACTTTTAGTAATTTAAACTCAGCGTATACGTATAAGTAATATAAAATTGTCTTTAAACCTTGTTCTTCCTCCTCATTTTTGTTTCTTTTTTTATTATACTTTAAATTAAGACACCTGTTGGCTTAATAAAAACTACAATCATAGGAGATAATTTAAATTTGAATTTCAAATAATTTATTATAGAGACAAACATACCTGTTCTTCTAGTTTGTTTTTCTGGAATTAATTTTTTCTTTAATTTTATTATATATTCGTTTTCAATTTTATATTATTTCTCATTCACATTTATTTTATTTCTATATACAATGTCATCTACAATATAAAAAAAATAGAGGTATGATGACGACCGTATAGGAAATATAACAACACACTCATAACGTTTTACTTATTTTTCAGAGAATTTTTGATTAGCTTATGTTAAAAGTTAAAATTTTTATGATTTATAAGCCTAGGCATATCTCGGGCTTACTAAGATAAGATTCTTTCACATCTGGACATATTCTGATGAAAGGGTGAAAACGCATCCGAAACTACCTTAATTGAATTCAGTATTCTGAACTTTTAATAATTATCTCTACTTATTAGTTGGTTTCTTCACTAACACAAAATTATATAGTCAAAGGAGATTGCCTCAACTCATTGAATCTCGTTCGTTAGTAGAGATCCATAACTAATCTTTCCTATATAACTTCAACCCTTCATATAAAAATTAATATTCACTTTTTTTTAACATAAAAATAAAATTACTCATTATCTTTCAAGTAATATTGTCGATATAATACATTAAATAATATTAGAAAGTTGGAAAAATCATAAAAATAAAAGTAACGCGCTTGTCTACCGATAGATGGCAGATATCTTAGCTCTAGATGATCTCAATGGTTTTGAAACTTGTACAGTATATAAATTCTCATATAACCCATCCAAGATATAAACATTGTTTCTTTCTCCACCTCCTTGGTTCAAATGACCTCTTAAGGCTTTTTAAAATATATAACCCTATTTCTTCCCCATTCTTTTAAATTTGACATATTTTTTTCATTAATTTTTTGTTCTTAAATTCCTTCCAACCAAATTTTTAATAATCAAAGTCAATTTTTTACACTGTCATGGTCTATGTAATGTATGATAACAATTTTGTCTGTTTGTGGTTTAATGAGAGTTCTTTTCAGCGAATTTTAAGCAGCCCTTTTGTTCCACCTACCGCCTGTACTTATTTAAATTTTTGAACTATATAGTTTCCTCATTCTGTTGGTTTTTCTCCAACCTCATCATTTTCTTTGAATTTATTTGACTGCCCTGGTCCAGGATTTTTTAGGGTTTTTTTTTAAAGACTTTTCGGAATTTTAGACCATGTTATGTTACAATATGATGGCGTTCAGGGACATTTATCTATACCATTTGGTATCCAAATAATTTAAATAAATTCTTCGGATCCTAAGGGTTTCGAACTCACTATCCTTGGCTTTTAGATTATCAATATTAACATTATATAGTAGAAGGAGAATAAAAAGAGAGAGCAGCTAATAATATTTTCTTTTATTATACCCTCAGTGCTAACGTTTCGGTCTTGTTTAGGACCATCCTCAGAGCATTAGCATCATAAATTTCAAATTCAATTCAATTTATTTCATTTTCAATTTATTAAATTGAAATTTAAGATGACAACCCTAATGCTCTGTGGATGGCCCTAAACAGGACCGAAACGTCAGCACTGAGGTTATAATAAAAGAAAATGTAATTAGCTGCTCTCTCTTTTTATTTTATTCTACTACAACAATTAACCAGCTATATTAAAAAAAACTTACAATCAATACTAAATTAACATTATAATCACACCATTCAAGCAATTAATATTAGCATTTGTCAATAGTATATATTTCCCGATAAAGATTTTCTTTTGAACATTAAAGGTTCGCCAGTGCCAGATATATCGGTGAGGTTACTATAGAATAAAACTAAAAAAAAAGGAGTGTAGAAGACGGGGGGGGGGGGGCAAAGCCCACCAAACAGGCGTGCGTCTAGTTCCAATCAAATTTTTTTTTTTTTTTTTTTTTTTGAAGATAAAGGGGTTCCAAAACTTATTCGGTTTCTGGCGCCCTTGATATATCAGAATTTTTCCCTGCCACCCCATGCCAAATCTCAGGGCAAACCTTATGTTACTAATAGTTTTTCTTCATTTCGTATTCGCATTGATATACTAGGGTATAGTTTGCAATTTTATTTAATAAAAAACTGAGATAAAGGGATCTCCTTTATCTCAAACGCATCATTTTATAATAGGCTATTAATATATTTTGTTAAATAGGGTACCTTTTGGAAATTGTGTTACGAATTACATTTTCACATACATAGCTACACAACCCATCATATAAATCCCAAAATTCTACAATTACAATTTAAATTCTTTTTAAATTTCCCATTGATAATTAATGGCTCTAGCAAATTCTTAGCAAGAAATTTTTATCTAATGTCTTTATTATTATTCTCTTAACAAATATTAAAAAAACAAACAGAATATTGATGTAAAATCTCATTTAAATAATTTTTATTTTGGATTCTTGCCAATTACTTCTAGTACTACGTATTTATTCCTAAAAGTAGTTTCTTTGTATGTGGCGCCAGTGGCTTTCTTGGAGAGTTGATTGTTTTTTTTTTTCTCCCCCCCCCCCCACGCCCCAACCCACCCAACCACCCACCCCCCCACAAACCCCCACCACCCCCAACCCACCCCCTCCCCCCCCCCCCCCCCCCCCCCCCCCCCCCCCCCCCCTTTTCAATTTTTATCTGATTATTATACTAATTAATTTTTTATGCTCTTTATAAATGAGAGAATCCTCAGGGACCAAGCTCTACCATTTGTTAATTAAGCCTTCATAAATATTAATTGTTTAAAAATTCCAATTTTTTCGTTTCATTATTTTTTTAGCGCATTTTCGTAACTTCATCTGTCCATTCGTGAAGTACTTACTTCATTTATAACGGACAGGAAACTCTCAATATTTTTTTCTTATTTGCTTCCGATAAATTTTTTTCTTATCGCTCAATATTCCGGACAATTATTAAATGCTTTTAAAAATTATTTTATTGAAAAAAGAATGAATGAAAAATATTTCCTAATAAAACTTCTTCTTTATCCCTTTCAAAGGTAAAACTTTGTCTCTAGGATGCTATAATCATTAGGAATAATAGATACATTAAATCAAATTTAAACGCCTTTCTATTTTGTTAGCTGGTATATATAATTTTCAATTTCTCTCCTTTTAAATGAAAAAAAAAATTATCTCTTCGTCTACATGAATGGGCGTAGAGATCATTTAATGATTAGTGATTCTCTTCACATACGTACCCGCCAACTAACACACCTACACCTTGATTTAGGCCTATGTGATTTAGTTACACCTACACAGTCGTGTAAGGTATATCCACGTGTGCAAAATTCCTGCATAATTTTGGCTCGCCCAAAGGATCTTGTGGGTTCGACAACTACATACGTAGTCTTTGTGACGACGACGACACCGCTAGATTTGTTCCATCTGGCAAAAATGGACGATGATGATGCTCCTTCTGCTGACTGTTGATGATGATGATGTACATGAGCACCATGAGTGTTTGCTTTACTCAGGCATTTATTTATTTGAATAAGGATTAGTAAAATATAACCATGAGTAAATCATTCATTACGTTATTCTACAAGATACGATTTAATATGCCATCTACAGAGAATATTTCGAAGAGTGCATTAAAAATTTATAACTTTGCCCCGATTAAACACAGAGGATAATTATAAAAATCTGGTGTGATCGCACAGCACACAACAAGTACCAGGTTTTTTGTGTTGACATATGTTTAGTTTCCGCCGATATATTCCAACTCAAGATGTATAAAATTTATAAACGTGGGAAAATATTTATATTTTATTCCAAAGTATATTTATATTTTGTTACCATGGCAACCATTTCTCCTATCTTTCCTATGAAGTACAAGAGTAACGTATGCTTCACAAGATTTCAAGAGCAAAATAAGAATATACATTTGAGAGAGCATCTAAAAAATAATTGATTTTTCAATTTTAATCAAAATCGTTAGAGAGAACTTTGAGAAAATCGAAAAAAAAACTGAAAAAGTACATCAGTAAAGTACTAGTACTCTTTTGCCGATTTTGTTCAAAAGCTTCGTGTCACGTCCCATGGAGGTGCCTAACTTAAATATAAAATTTCAGCTACGTAGCTCAATTCCTTTATGCTTGAAATTGAACACAGACAAACCATGTTGCGAAAACCACTTTTTTGGATTCAGGGGACCTCAAAACGTGTATATCCATCAAAATCTTGACATCGAATTTTTGACATGAATCCAATACTTTCTCTCTCTATATATTAACATAAATAGAGGTAAGAGAAAGTAACAAGGCGTTCAATGAATTTAATGATTTGGCCTATTTACTTGATTTGAATACCATATATTAATAATATTGAGATGATGGCTGAACTACATGTATTAGCAGATATGAGTAGGATGGCAGCCAGGAAAGAAATCAGACAAAAATTTAATCAATCTTTATCTAATTTTATTTCGATTGCCGGCGTCTCAGACGCAAATCCCGCCCTTAATTAATTAATTAATAAAATACAATAATAATTAACTATCGATTGTCCTGAGGAAAGGCGCGATTTGCGTCCCAAACGTCGGCAATCGAAATAAAATTAGATAAAGATTGATTAAATTTTTGTCTGGTTTCTTTCCTGGCTGCCATCCTACTCATACCTACCATATATTAATTTACAGCAAAAAACGTTTTATTTAAATAAAAGAATCATAATTGTAGTATTATATATATGAGTTGGCTATCTCTAGTATAACTAACTCAATGATTATTATATTCTTTTAAAATTTTTTCATAAAAAATATTACAAATAAAGTTTTTGATGGAATTTTTTTGATTTCTCTTTTTTTCGGAATCGTATGTCCCATTTATATATAATATTAAAATCATTTATGTCTCAAGGTGGGAACAATCGACTGAACATTGGGACGTGAAGACCTAGGACTGCTATGAGAGAGGAAGTTCAAGATTTGCCCGATGACTAGGCGCATTATTTTTTTTAATATAATTGGTTCCAATAAGACTCATGAAAGATTCTAAAATCGATCTTAGTCTGTCCGATTCTGGTTACAGCCTTAAACTTTCGATCATCACTAATTCAGTTATTTAGACATCTTAAAACACTCCTGCTTATTTGTGTCAAATTAAATAAATAAACCTAAACGTTGATGCGAAATATTTTTTTCCCCTTTTTAAAGTTTCTAAATTATCCATTTTTAAATGGCATATTTTGAAACGAATATATTTCATTCATAAAAGATAAATAAAGAACTCCAATGAAAATTAGCTCCTCTCTCTTTTTTATGAAAGGCGATATGTAAATATTTGCTTTATCTTTTTTTTTTAAGTATACCTGTATATCTTTTTTTGGCAAGGAGCCTTAAAAATAATCTCCTTGTTTTTTTTTTTTTTGTACTAGGAAATTCTTATGCTTAGATCATTGACCGATCATATTTATTTTTCTGGTGTTTTAAATCCACTTATATAGAGAATAAAAATAAATATTGGTGTTAAACCAAATGGATTGTTGCTATGAGAAATTTAAAAGAAAGCCCTCGGGCCTTGGTGTAGTGGTTAGCGTGCTGGTTATTTGTACCAAGCGTCGCGGGTTCACATCCCGTCTCATGCGACAATTTATTTCAATTGAATTGGCTACCAAACCAATAGAAATAAATAGAGATGCCGATAGAGACCTTAAGTAAAATTAAAAAAAAAGAAAATTTAATTAATTTGGTTTTCAAAAAATTGGCAAATTTAATTATAATAATGGAGGAATGGAGATATCAGCCAAATTGGAATGATCCAGGTTTAATAAAACTCCCAGAATAAGACGTTTCGGCCTGAATTTATTTGGCCATCTTCAGTTATTGGGAATTATATACATAACTGAATACAATATATATATCTATACAATAACTGAAGATGGCCAAATAAATTCAGGCCGAAACGTCTTATTCTGGGAGTTTTATTGAACCTGGATCATTCCAATTTGACTGATATCTTCATTCCTCCATTATTATCACTAGGAACCGACCGAATATTCCGTTTCGGCCAATTTCGGCCAAAAATCATGGTTTCGGCCTTAGTTTCGGTTTCGGCCAAAAAGTAGCCGAAACTTGAGTCTTAAAAAAAAAAGGTCAAATGATTTGCACTTGAAGGAGAAAAAATTTTTGCCTCCCTAAAAAAAGGTAAAATGATTTTCACGGAGGAGAAAAAAATTTCAAAAAAAAAAAAAAAAGAAATACAAGTTTCGGTTTCGATTACGGTTTCGGCCGAAACTAAGGTTGAGGCCGAATATTCGGTTTCAGTTTCGGTTTCGGCTGAACATCTTGTTTCGGTCGGACCCTAATTATCACATCACCAGCCACAACCTCAAAAAGCAAATTTAATTATATTCATTTGAGATAATAAATTTTTATAAAGATTCAATGATTGATAATCAAATTATTTTGATTCCTTGGTTAAAAATTTGGGTTGGGACGACCATAGGCGTAGCCACGGCGGGGGGGGATTTGTGGGTTCAAACCCCCCTCCCATTGGACCTAAGCCATGACTAGATATTTAAGCTCTATAATACAAAAAATATAATAATTATCAGTTCAATGAAGAGTAAAAGAATGGCTGTGGTGATGATTGAATAAAGGAACTCTATGAGTAGGGCAGCCAGCGGAAATAAAAAACCTTTATATTATTTCGTCTACGTTTCGGGAACGCATCGCTCCCATCTTCAGGACAAATTAATTGTTGAATGATAGATGAATATTTTATGTTGTATCATTCAACAATTAATTCGTCCTGAAGATGGGAGCGATGCGTTCCCGAAACGTAGACGAAATAATATAAAGGTTTTTTATTTCCGCTGGCTGCCCTACTCATAGAGTTCCTTTATTCAATCATCACCACAGCCAAAAAATATAATTATAAAAAATAAAAACCTGTTAAAATTGATTAAATCCCTCAAATGAAAAATAATAAAAATTATTATATAAACAAATTTATTATTATTATGTACTTTAAGATTTCTTAAATATTTATTGGAACAGGATACATAGATGGACAGACAATCCGCAATTATAGGGCATTATATAAATTATATAAAATTCTTTAAAATAATATCGTCGAATTTATAATTGCCTGAAACGAGTTGAATGAAAAATTACGGCATTTATTTAAGAAAGAGGGGCCGGAGTGCCTAGCTATTTATTTCATTAGACGCATTTTACAGCATATCAGGAGGGGGAGGGGGAGAAATCACCCTCAACCCCCCCCACCATCAAAAATTTCAGGCTACGCCTATGGGGACGACCACCAGTCAATAAATTATAGAAAATTAGTACATAAATACGACAGAATCATACAGAATACTATTTATCACTTAATAATAAATAAATCTGTATCTTTTGATCTTCTCTTAATTAACAGGTATATACCTATATAGGCATAAGTTGTGACTGTAGATATTTACTAAAATATATATGTAGGCAGCCAAGAAAAAAATGTTCTGATTGCTTTCACCAATTAGCTGGAAACATTTCGTTTTTTTTATTATATACCATCAACAATCCATTAATCAGTTAATTAATATATTTCGCTCAGAGTTGGTCTAGTAATATTGCATATATTATATTATTTAATATATATATATTGGACCCTGTTACGCATTAGTGTGTCAAGCGCCAGCTACCGAGTTTTGAGAAAATTAACATTAAAGTTTTTTTTTTTTCATTAGATTCTATGTAATTTTTTTTTTTTTTTGTCAATTGTTCAAATATACATTTTTTTAGGACATATTTCATAAAAAATACTATTAATTATAGCATTTGAAACAATATTCCGTGCTTAAATCAATTTTTAATTTTTTGGTGCTTGACACACTAATGCATAACAGGGTCCATATATTGTTTGGCAAATTGAATATTATTATACATGTATTAAATGAAAATTTTTCGGCTTAAATTAATTCAATGGTAATTGATGCGAGTCATATATATCTATCAATCCGATTAATGTACTGAAGATGGTACATAATAAATGAACCGAAACGTTTCCAGCTGATTGGTGATAGCATTCAGAGCATATTTTTCTTGGCTGCCTACATATCTTCTTTAGTAAATATCTACAGCTACAACTTATGCCTATATAGGTATATATGTTAATTACTAGTAGGCTACTTTAGGGATATAATTTTTATTAGCAATTCAATTTATTTATGAGAAATTAAAAACACTTGGTCATGAGTTTCAATGATTTTCCAAAATTGATTGTGGTTATAGCTCTCGACCCTCAACTCCCGTATCCCTTGATTAAAAATAAATGTAGCTCAATTATTAAAACATTTCAAAAAAAAAAAAAATAAATAAATAAATATCCATATTAAGAACCCTCCCCCCATACAAGAGAAAACAATACTATTAAAGATATCAAAAACAAATTAACTAGAAAAAATATAGAGTAAGAGAAAGTGTTTTTAATTTCTAATAAATACACAATGTTTCATCTAGAGCCTACGGCTAGTCCAATTTATCTTATTTTTTTTCCATCGCTTCATTAGACAAACGAGTATAATCATGTAAGAAAAATATTTTTGACCTCAAGTATTATGACTTTCATTTTGAGAAAAATTTTTATTACATTAAATAATGAATTAAAATTTTTTATAATTAAGACTGATTGCGAAAAGCGTAAACATACTTGACATAAATATTATAATAAGTGTTTTCTTTTTATTTTAATTAGAAATGTATAGAATCAATTATCGCGCACATGATTTGTTTACCCAGAAAACTATAAGGGAAAAATTATTTTGAGAATAGGACCGATTAGAAATAACAAAGCCATAGGGGTATATTTTAATTTAATGATTTTCTTTTATTTTCGGAATCTAAACTATTTGTAGGCCTATAGATATATTAGATTTTTTTTTTTTTTTAATTCTGCCCGTCTAGCCAACTGCCATTGGGCTAAAAATTTTTACAAAATATAGGTATATTAGTGTCGTGACAATTATTAAAAATCTTGTGTGACTGATCTCACACCTCACAACTTTCTCTTAACTTCGGTAATTGAAAGTTGTGTTCTGTTCTTGCCTCACCAGATTTTTTGTGTTGGCATATATTTAGTTTCCATCGATATATTATAATTCATTCAAGCCAGTATTGAAGAAAAAAATTGATAAACATGGAAAATATTTATAATTTGTTACCATAGCAACCATTTCTATCTTTCCTATGAAGTACAAGAGTAAAGTGTGCTTCAAAAGATTTCAAGGGCAAATTGAGGATATACATTTTAAAGAGATTCTAAAAAATAATTGATTTTTGAATTTTAATCAAAATCGTTGTAGCTAATTTTGAGAGAATCAAAAATAAAGCTGAAAAAGTGCACCAGTACTAGTTATCTTTGGCTGATTTTGTTCAAAAGCTTATTTTCACGCCTAACTTAAATATGAAATTTCAACCTCATAGCACAATTTCTTCTTGCTTTAAATTGAAAACGGACATACACGCTGACAGACCATTTTGCCAAAACAACTTTTTTGAACTCAAGGGACCTCAAAACGTGTATATCCATCAAAATCTCGACATCGAATTTTTGACATGAAACCAATACTTTTTCTCTCTCTATATATGTAGATATAAAAGTAAGAGAAAGTAGAAAAATTGATAAGAAGCCAAATATTATAAATTCTCGTATAAAATCTAAATTTTTTTTTTTTTTCATTTAAAATCTTTTTCGGCAACAGATGCCATTTAGACCCCTTTTCTATTTATTTCAATTGGTAGGCAATTAAATTAAAATAAATTTGTCGCATGAGACGGGAAGCGAACCCGCGACCCTTGGCACAGAAGGCCAGCTCGCAAATCACTACACCAAGGCCCCAGTACTAAAATCTAAATTAAAACTTAATGTATATTTATTACAAATCAATTATTATGATAGATATAAGGGTATCCATCAGAGAGTGGCGCGCATAGCCTTGGTAGTTGAAGCGCCCTTATTCCCCAACAATAATAATAATCATTATGACAAACAAAATAAAAGATTTCTTTTTTTTTCCGCTAGTATATTAATAGTTTGATGTAAATCTTATATGGGTTGGAATCCTTTACTAATGCATCTTTTGTATTCTATACTATGTCCTTTTGTTAACACGAATGGGATTTTAACAAAAGAATAAAGATGATAGGCAGTGAAATCCGCCTCAATGACTTAAGCTCAAAGCATTAGTAAAACAAAACAACAATCATGTTTTTCAATTTGATAAAAGGATAAATACAAGATGCAAAGATAATCTATTACTCACCTTTCAACAAACTAAATTATTACCATTTAATTATTCATATGGCTATTAAAATATTTTTACTTTCTCTTACCTTTATATATAGAAACAGGAGTGAATCGACTTGCAGGGAGCGTTAAAAATGATTGTTCAATTTTTATTGCGGACGATGGTTTTCTCTGTCTCCCCTCAACCAAATCTTTTGAAACTCAGCCATTAATTAGGCAAAAAAACTAACAAAAACATTTAAACATGACTTTTATTAAACACCGCCATTATTTGCACAAAGGGCAGTACAAGAAAATTAAATGTAACGCCCCCTCTAACTTTAACTAACCCCGAGCTATTTACTTTTAGAATGTAAGTGAATAATTTTTTCTATTTTTATGTAGGCTATATATAAAAATCTCTAAAATTATCTTTCTTTGTGTAAGATAAAATATCTTATGTAGTGACGACTGATGATGGGACAATAAATTTGATCCGAAACTTCTCGGCATTCTGTGAGCATCGAGAGGCTTTTAATTTTTAGCTGCATCTGCCTTCCAGTATCATTCATTATCTTTCATAATTTCACGGAACACTTGGGATAAGCTCACGGAGCACCAGGGTGCCGCGGTGCCTCCGATCTAGTCTGTATATGATTAGCTATCCTTAAAACTAATAATAATTAGCTTTAGGGTTAACCGTGATTAATCGATTAGATATCGACTAGGCCTATATAAAACTTTTTTAACTTTCTCTTACCTTTATATATGTTAATATATATAGAGCGAAAGTATTGGTTTCATGCCAAAAATTCGATGTCGAGATTTTGATGGATAATCACGTTTTGAAGTCCCCTGAATCCAAAAAAGTGGTTTTCGCGACATGGTCTGTCTGTCTGTGAACAAAATATCTCAAGAACCAAAAGAGCTATGAGGTTGAAATTTTATATTTAAGTTAGGCATCCCCCTGGTACGTGACACTAAGTTTTTGAACAAAATCAACCAAAGAGTACTAGTACTTTACTGATGTATTTTTTCAGTTTTTTTCGATTTTCTCAAAATTAGCTCTAACGATTTTGATTAAACTTCAAAAATCAATTATTTTTTAGATGCTCTTTCAAATCTATATTCTCGTTTTGCCCATAAAATTGTTTGAAGCACACTTTACTCTTTTACTTCATAGGAAAGATAGGAGAAATGCTTGCCATGGTAACAAAATATTTTCTAATACTTATAAATTTTACCGACAAGCTCAGCACACAACTTTCTCTTACCTTCGGCAATCGAAAGTTGTGTTCTGTGCTTGTCACACCAGATTTTTAATTTAAGATCTTTTACAAGTTTTTTAGAGCCCGTTTGTTGATCGATTGCTAGCCAATTCAATTGAAATAGATTTTTATCCCATGAGACGGGATGCTAACCCCTGTGCCCTACCACAAGAGGCAAGAACTCTACCACCCTTATCAAGACTGAGGGCTATTTAGGATTTTATTTGAAACTTTTGTTTCATTATTATATCATAACCATAACGCATTTATTTTAATTTTTAACCCAATATCTCGTATTATAGTTGCTCTCTTTTGTGCAACCTTAACAGAACATTTTACTTTAAACTTATCTCAGAGTTATTGATTTTTTGGAGATATTGTAATATATTCATTTCTAATATTTTTTTACCTTATTTATTATTATTTTTACTCTATCGTCAGCTTACATCATTTAACCTTCTTACCTCATAAAATATAAAATCGTGCTATCCAATCAACCTTCAATTTTTTTTTTAATCTTGATCAACAAAAATTATATTCTTTCATCCTTAAGTCATAAATTGAAATAAATAAATCGTACTTCGATCCATTTTGCATTCTTACACAGTGAAATAGAGATTTAAATATAGTAATTTAAATAAATTAGAATAATGAATAAAATTTAATTTTTTTTTTCCTATTTAATTCGAAGGTTGTTTATATGGAGATAATGTATAATAACTGTGATTTTGATCACTTGACACCTGGCGAATAATTATCAACATAATTATATTACCAGCTTTTGAAAATATTTTTTATACTGTTTAGAATTATATTTCCGTTTTTATTAGAAGAAAATTAACTAGATGATTTAAAAATATGATCAAAAATTTTTATTTCGATATACCGTAGAAAGACAAATTTGCCTGTTTGGACTGGAAAAGTTATAGAGAAAGTGGTGGGGGATCCGAGGCAGAAATACAAATATATTGTATTTATTCTATTATATATTTATTATAACTATTATTATTAATTAGATATAAAAATGAATCAATTTAGACGTATCATCATTAAATAACCATAAAATAAGCATAATAACAAAAAGTTCAAACAAATAAAATAACATCATTGAACTCTATATCTCTCTCTCTTTACTCATATTTCTCAACATTATTTATATAAAAATTAAAATATAATCGTTTTAGAAATCCTAAGTAGAATTTTTTATCACTTATAAACATATTTAAATGTATTAATATATAGATCTATAAATAATAAAAATATCTTTATTTATTACAATTAAAAACAGATATTTATTTATTATTAATAATAAAATAAACAAATACTTTATCCTTTTTTCATTCTTAATGATGATGAATTAATAAAAAATCTTTAGTAAAAGACTTAGATTTTCGGTTTAACTGTGGTTTATTTGTAAAAATTACAACGTTTCGGCCACTCATTCTGTGGCCTTCTTCAGGTACAATTCCGCTAAGACTACAAAGGTTGTTACATCTGTGACAATCTCAATTGAACTGAGGATCTTTTATTTTAAATTTTTAAATTATTCTCACATATTATGTGCTTAATAACATTTAATATAATATAAAAAATCTAAAAGTAAAGTTAATTTTATGTTATTTATCAGCTAAGGCTACAGTCCCGTTCTACTATTCAAAGTTAATTTTAATAAAAAATATAAATAATGTAATTTTAATAGAGTATTTAGAATTGCAGGAGAAATGTCTATTTTGAAGCAGCTCAATATACAGACCTTCATAAATGGTTGCCGACGTGCAGGGCTCAAAAGCCAGGTAGCTCTAAGGATGTCCAATACTTTTTCTCTCGATGGTATTTTTTTATTGATAAATACTGAAATGGCTACCGGGAGACGTTCAACCCTCTTATTTCTCGAGGTCACCCACCCGAGATATCGCCGCGCTTGGCATCTCATAATCGCAAAGATTATGGTGACTTTTTCTTTATTCCGTTGCCAGAAACCACAACAGAATTGAATCGTTTATTTCAGAAACCACCTAAGCTACAAAATTTCAAATCACGTGTTTTTGGTGCTACTGTATAATTTAAAGGTAAATACATCTTTTAGATTATCCCAATAGCATGTTTTTGATTTGGTAAAAAAATATTTGAAGGAGACTAGACCTAGACTTAAGCTGCAAAACAGTTTTCTTTAGTTTTCCGAAAGTTGAAAAAAGCGCACTTAGGTGGTTTCTGAAATAAACGATTCAATTCCAGTTGTAAAATTTAAAAATATAGAAAAACATTTTGTTGCCAAGGAAAATATTTCTCGTATCTTTCCTATGAAGTACAAGAGTGAAGTAGTCGTCCAACACTTTTGAGAGCAAAATGAAAATAGACATTTTAAAAAATAACACTAGTCGACAAGGTTTTTTTCACAAGAAATCTGATTAGTGAACCTAGTGCATTTTTTCATTCTGAATTCAGATATGTAGTTAGAATTTTCCATCAGCACAGTTTTAGAGATATAGAGCAAAATAGATTTTAGTCGAAAATGGGCTCTAAAACCTTTTATTTAAAATGTTCAAATTATTTTTAACGCGACACCCCGTCAAATTATCAGATAGTTAGAATACATATAAATTTAGTTTCATCCCAATCGGAGGTCATTTAGATGCCAAACAGCTTAAAGTTTAGAAAAATCGAAATTTTCAAGATTTTTTTGCTTTGGTCACCCCTAATACAATTTTAGAGATCCCTGAATGAAAAAACATATATGTACGATATTCTATAGTTCTTTGCTTTCTAAAAACATTCATTCGTAAAAATCTGTTAATTATTAACGAAATTATTAATAAAAACGTGAGCAAAGAAAAACACAAGTAGACTCACTGGTCGAAAAAATGACTTCAATTGAATTAAAAGCGACCCTATCCACGAGAACTAACGTATCCTCTCTGAGCATCGTCACCCCTACTTTATTATATATTATTAAAAAAAATATTTTTTGAATCTCATATCTTTCTTTATACTTCTAAAAAAACCAGAGTCCATTTTTTTGTCCAGTGAATGTCTTAGTTTTTCTTTGCTCACGTTTTTATTAATAATTTCGTTAATAATTAACAGATTTTTACGAATGAATGATTTTAGAAAGCCAAAGAACTATAGAATATCGTAAATATATGTTTTTCATTCAGGATATCTAAAATTGTATTAGGGGTGACAAAGCAAAAAATCTTGAAAATTTCGCTTTTTCTAAACTTTAGCGTTTTTAGCACGTCTAAATGACCTCCGATTGGATGAACTAAAATTTATATTATTCTACTATCTCTTTTAGTATCCCGTTAAAATAATTTAATTCTAAATACGTTTTAACCCTTTTCAATCAAATCTTTTTGCTCTTTCTCTAAACTTCCTGATAATGATTTTAATTCACTAAAAATACTTCTAATTTCTATCTTCTTCTTAAAAAAGTCTTTTCACTTAATTGATTTAATCAAAATCGTTAGAGCGAATTATGAAAAAAAAAAAAAAAAACTGAAAAAGTACATCAGAAAAGTACTAGTACACTTAGTCCGATTTTATTTAAAACCTTATTTTCACGTTTTAGAAGAGTTCCTTACTTAAATATAAAATTTTATCGTGGTAGCTCAATTCCTTCATGCTTTAAAACAGACAGATCATTTTGCGGGACCCACTTTTCTAGACTCAGAAGTCCTCAAAACGTGTATTTCCATCAAAATCTCGACATCGAATTTTTAACATGAATGCAATATTTTATCTCTAAATTAACATAATGTATATACAGTAGGTAAAATAAAGTAATATTCTCTTAAATTATATTTAAAATAATTTACTTTTTTATTCCCTGAGGATAATATTTTATTTTCAAATTAACATATTTAATTTTAATCAGATATAAAATAACACTTCATTTGTATTATCTAATTAAAAAAAAGTTGCTTTATGATGTAAAAAGTCATTTTGTTAAGTTGACGCCAAACGAGTAGTGGAATTCCTCCACAAATAAGTGTAATTAGCCATTAATTGTGTAATTAATTATTAATGAATGAAGTCACTCATAGCTAACATAAATTATTCCGTATTCGAGAAAAGTGTCATAAAAATTTACATAAGATATTATTTAAAAAAATTTGTCATTGATTATCAATAGACGATGAGACCATCAAAATCTAAGCGAAAAAAAGCATTATACTATTAATATATTCAAGCTCAGGGACCCACATCTTGTGGGTACGTGGATGGCGACCACGAGCTGCCCTAGCTGGGACTGGCAGTAATTTTGTTCTTTGCATGTCAGTCTCTTCCCTTCTAAATTTTCAACAGGCGTCAGACCGTGCGATGGGTCGGCCTGTTCTTTTCCTCCTGGTCGTAAAAACCCATGAACTGCCGACCCCGCAACGCGGGATTAAGGCCAAGAAAGAAGAAGAAGACTATAAATATATTCAATTCACTTTGAACTTGTGTCTTTGACGTTTTGTTGATTTTTTTGACTATACTCCAATAACTTATTTACCAGATTAATCTAATTTATTAAAAGATATATCTCTCTCAGTCATTAGTGTCAGCCTTGACACGTTGGGGATACTCTGAAGAGTAACTCTCATGTGAATGATACTGAGGTGGATTCCCGTTTCCTTCCTCAGGAGGAGGCATCTCAAATAGAGTTGGATAATTCATTGCCATGGGGTGGATTTGAAATTGAGTTGTCTTCAACTCAGGATTATAAGCTTAACTGCTTTAAAAGATATATAGCGAGAAATATATAATGGGACAGTTTCAGGACCTATAATTTTCTCTCCATAAGTTTTAATTTACGTTAGCCTAGGGAAAATATCTCTGAAACAGGGCCGGATTTAAGAGTTTGACGCCTATAGGCTCAAGTCCTTTTGCCGCCCCCGAAAACGGAATTTTTTCCGCACTGTGGAAAATTTTTTCCCTTCCTTGAAAATCATTTTACCTTTTTTTGGCGCCCTGAGCTTTATTTTTTTTTTTTTTATCCTCCCGAGGAAAATTTTTTAGCTTTTTTTTTGGGAAACGAAATTTTAGCCTCCTAGCTAAAAATATTTTTTCCTTCCTGTGGAAATCATTTAATCCCTTTTTTTTAGGAAAGCAAAATTTTGCCACCTTTCGGGAAATTTTAGGCCAACTTCGTTTTAACGCTTGTATAAATAAATTGCCACCCACCCTTAATTTTTTGTCGCTCGAGCCTTTTCAGCCTATTTAGAAATACAGCCCTGTCTTGAATCTTCAAAACAGGCATATTTAAACTTTTTTTTAGTAATATTTTCCGTTTATCAGGAGAAAATTCGGGTTTTTAGATCGAAATTTCTTTTTGTCTTTTTGATGGAAATTAATTTATATCAAATATAAAATGTACGAAATATGAGATTGTTCGATTTTGATGAATTATCGCTTTCTCTGACCTAGCCTTTACTATTTATTATATTATATCATGTTGCTGTCTCTTTTACATACTCCCACTGAACCAATTAATCAAGACCGAAATTTAAGATCCTAGATTTAATTTTTTGTCCTATGTTTTATTTTTTTAATTATATCAGTTTCTGATAAAGACCCTAGATGATTGTTGATAAAGCTAAAAATATATCATCGAAAATAGCTGCTGTGATAACACATAAATAGGTATTGTTCTCTGTTAGTGCCACCATAATAATTTCTCATATATTTTCATCAATGGAAGAACTTTCTTTTTATTAAACAAAGATGAAAATTTTATCATTATGCATTGGAGATTAATTTAAGTAACAAAGAAGGTAAAATATTTTATTAAAATACCTACAAGAAAATGTATACTCTTTAATATAGAATAGAAGGAAAATTAGTAACATAGACTTTATAACTAATTTTCCTCCTACGATGTCACTTTAAAGATCCCCTTTCAGTTAGTCAACCATTAATGATTTTCTCTTAGTACAAGCCTCAGGCTTCTAGGCGAAAACATTTTTTTTTTTTCAACTTGTGTAATAAATTATCACGTTTATATAGAAGTATCATTTCTTTTAAATAAAACATAAAACCTTTTATTATTTAAATACCTGATCTAATTTTTAAAAATTTTTACATAACCATTAAATATATCTCAACTGCTAATTTATTCTAAAGTTTTTTCATTCATTGTATAAATTTAATTAATTTATTTAAATCAAACTTAGAATTACAAATATGTATAAAAAAATATAATAACTAAAAACATATTTTAAATATTCAATTTGTGATTTTATTCATTCTCATTATACAGTATTTTACTTGGATATTTTGGATTTCGTTTTTTTCTGAAGAATATTTCTTCATATGAATTTGAAACATTTTATAGGCCTGATTATTATTATGAGAAAAAAGTTTTTATAAAAAAATTGCTAATTGCTTCTCCGTTCTATACGCCTCTGTATTATACGTGTGCTGTGCGGCAGTCACACCAGATTTTTAAAATTGTTTTATTGTTACTTTTTCTTTAAGTCTACCATATAGACTTTTATCGATACAAATTATTTATTTACGATATATTGACGACCAAACACATGTATTTATATCTATTGGCATCCAAATGATTTTAAATAAATATTCATCGGACTGCCTGTGATCCGAATCCGCGCCCCCAAGTTTATCAATATCAACATTTGTCAACACCTCTAGGCGGAAGGAGGGGGGGGGAGTAATTGTTACTTTATTAATTAGGCATTAATAAAACTCATAAAATAATAATTTACGGTTTAATTAATAAAATAAAAGGAATTTTGACGTTCAAAATTTTGTTATAATTCTTAAAAAATTTTAAGAAATTAATGAAAAAATACTTAAAAAAAAAAACAATTGATAATATATTTTGGAATTTCTACCTGACCCAATGTTTTGCCTTGTTAAGCGAATTTGGGAAATCCTTCTCTATACTAGTTTGTGAATTTGCTTATTAGTTTGATACTGATTTGAACGAGAGGCGGGATACGCTGCTAGTTTATTAATAATTTCATCGGAAATTTATATCGTTAATATTATAGACTATTTCGTTAAACTGTAGCTATACTTACTCAGATGCTCACATCTTGTGAGTTTGTCGATGGCGACCTCGAGTTACCCGCACTAAGCCTGATATTTTTTATGATCCCTTTATACCAACTTTCTTTGCTGCCTAGCTTATTTCTTCACTTCCTCTTCCTCTTTAAAATTAAATTCACCGATACTGTCTAGAGATAAGACGAAAACAGAAGAAGAGTTATATACCGAATATAATTTATTTAAAATATTTCGGGATTTTTGATTGTCCTTCATCGGTATTAAATTTTTAAAGTAATCTTTTATTCTTCCTAAAGTCAAGAAAGTATTTATTTAAACCTTCAACCTCTTTTAAATCTATGAGTGCAGATTATTTTTACTATAATAACTTATGCAATTTAAATTACTCATGTATAAGGAACATGAAATGAAGAAGTGAATAATACCTTCTCTTCACTGTTCGGATGAAGGTCGCAAGTCTCACTTCAGCTTTGACAGCTAATATATAAGAAGAGATAGAAAATTAAAATTTTTTTCACCACTTGGCCACCATCCATTAACTATTTGTTATTGTAGAGGGAATTTAAATTTCTCGATGTTTATTCAAATGAAAACATTTTTTTAAGGTCACTTTGAGGATTATCAGTTTGGCTTATCACTCGTGCCATTAACCTTTTCAATAACAGTTTTTAATTCATAGATAGAATATTTATTATTAATTATCTCTAAATCACAACAAACCTTTTTATGGTATTAGGTATCGGATAGTACATTTACATAACTCTTAATATTAATATTTAAAATTCATATTCCATTAAATTTCAATAAAAAATTCAATCATAAATTACAAGAATATTGGAATTAATTTATTTAATGTTTAAATACTTTTAAGACTGGTTAGATAAGCTAAAATGCGGTCAGGTCTCGAAAAAAAAGCTTACTAGATTTCGAGTATTTATTTATTTTTATTAAGCTCTCAATCTGAAGAAATATTTTTTTTAATAACGTTTCCCTAAATAATAAATACAAATATTATTCTATTCATTTTTTCCCAAGTTTTTTGTTGAAACAGGCGGTAGTTTCAGTAAATGAAACAAAGAATTATAATTCGACTTTTCCGTCACAAATCGTGACAAACTCTAGGACTTGATACTTGTCAATGTATTAGGCTTTTAAGTGTAGGCCTAATGACGCCAAATGCATTGACAATCTTCAAGTCCTGAAGTTTGTCACGATTTGTGACCGAAACGTCGAATTAAAAAAAAAAAATGTTGTTTCATTGACTGAAATTATTGTCACATTCATTAATCTTCACAATAATCTCTACCTTATTATTATACAAATTTTTCTTTTTTGAACCAATTTACTTAGATTAAATTCTCTTTAGTTAAGTGACTGGTTTCGAAAAATATATATGCCTATTAATAGATAATAGAAAACTCAACATCTGTGATTACAGATCTGTAGAGTGTGAAGTGCTTCTCCTTCTATATGGCCACATTTTTTGGACTTTTTTTTGGTCCATAATTTTTATTCCTTCATTTTCTCTTATTTTTGACATATTATTTAGGAATATTCTATATGATATTATTGAAATTACTTGGAGATTTGGGAGAACAAGATATTACTCTATATTTTACTACACATTGTTCATATGCTTTTAATAATTGTCTTTAAAAAATTGCTAACAATACTTTCCTACCAAAGAAAAGATGAATGACCGAAATCTTATTAATATAAAACACTATGCTAGTTACATATTCTTCTAAATGAATTTCTTCTTGATTAATATACCTTTCTGTTTTTTTTTTTTTTTTTTTTTTTAATACAATAGAATAATTAAATGATTAGTTCAAATTTTTTTCTCGAATAATAATTTTTATTTTCTCTTTAAAGTCCAAATTAGTCGATGAAATCATCCTTGTTTATTGTTTTCAGTAAAGTTATATTTTATTTCAATGTTTAAATTATAGCTTTATTCAAATTCCCATCACATAAAATGCAAATAAGAAATGCATTGTCTTTAATATTATTTTTGGCTTTTGATGTACACATTTCAATTAACATTTTAATCAAAATTTATAAAAGAAATAATTTACTAAAACAAGGATTTTAAACTGGATTTGGCTCTTAGTTACTTTATTTATTTTTTCTTTCACTATAGTTCATTCAGATTTTATAAACTTTAAAAGTCCAAATTTTGTTGCTGTATTTACATATTTTGTTCTTATAAGATTCAACCGAGATTAAACCATTGATCGATCTGCTTGCTCTTCTTCTTCTTCTCATATTGCCCCTGGCAGCAGGCAACCATACTTACTCTTGTGTTTATCTCGTCTGCTTCACTCTTTGCTTTTTATTTGTAATCAGAATAAAAAACAATTAAACTTCTCATATATTTATTAACATCACTACTTTTCTTCAATTTCAACTTTTTACTAACAAATAACATGAAAAAAAGACAACTAAGTTGCAAAACTTTCCCCGATATTCTTATATATCGGTAAATTTGAGAAACGTTCCCGGGCCTTGATGTAGGGGTTTGCGTGCCTCTCTGTACCAAGGGTCGCGAGTTCGCATCCAGTCTAATGCGAAAATGTATTTCCATTTAATTGGCTACCAATAAATTGAAATAAATAGTGACGGGGTCTAAATGGCCTCCGTTAAAAAAAAAAAAAAAAAAATTGAGAAACTGCTCATCAGCCTTTTTCAATAATTTTAATTTTTAATATTTATACTAATATTTTTTGCTCAGGGGCCCACTTCTTGTGGGTACGTGGATGGCGACCACGAGCTGCCCGAGCTGGGACAGGCAGTCCCTCAGTTCTTTAAATGTATGTCTCTTCCTTCCTCTTTTCAACAGGCGTCAGACCGTGCGACGGGCCGGTCTGTCCTATTTCTTCCGGTCGTAAAAACGTTTGATAGGGTTGGAGGGAAAGAGTGAGGTCCGCCGATCCCGCATCGCGGGACAAGGCGAGGAGAGAAGAAGATACTAATATTTGAAAAGTTATTATTTATAATTTTATCATGGCTCTCTGTGCATGGTTGAAATCATAACCGAAACATATAGCCTAATAAAAATAATAATGAAAAAAATTTTTTTTTTAGATTTATGTTATTATATATAAATCTTATAATAAATTATCATCTTATTTAAATCGTAAAATGATAGTATTATTATTTTTTCGTTTAAGGATAAAATATTACTAATAAAAACCATTGATTTATTTCTTTCTTTCTGACGTATTAATCAATTATCGTTTCTCCACTTATCATAACAATATCATTAGGGGAATGTGTTGTACCTTGGGACAGTTTATGAAAAATCTTTTTTTTTTAAATCTGTGTATGGTTTATATCAATCATTCAAATTTTATTTCAAAGCCTAACGTTTAGGCAACACACCATCATAAAAACATTTGAAATATATTTCTTAATGAGAAAGTTATTAATTATTTTCCACATGCCTGCAATGTGTCCCAAGGTACAACCTGGTGTTGTACCTTGGGATATGGGGTGTTGTACCTTGGGACTAAGTGGAAGGTTCGGAAAAACTCAAATATAGCAAATAAATCATCACAATTCATCTAAAATTTCTTGAATTTGTTGTTCAATAGATGCATCTTTAAACTCTTCATCACTAGATATAAAACTAATATCCTCATCCTCTGAACTTGTGTCATATTCAGTTTTGCATTTCTTTTTTGGGTTAGGCTTCTTTGAGTTTTTTGGCACCATGGAACAATCTCTTATTGTTCAATCTTCTCCCTGGTCCTTCCCTCCTTGCTGCGAGGCATTGTTCTAGAAGCAAAAGGAAACTAAAAACGAAAAAAATTAGCCTGCTTATAATGCAATTTGATACTATTTTGAGCACTATACTTACTGACAACACAATAAATATGTAAGCAAGTGAAAGAGCAATCTCAATTTGTTAGATAAATTACTTTTGTACATGTACTTCAACAAAATTCCAAAATGTGTTGTACCTTGGGATGTCCCAAGGTACAACATAGATGCTGTCCCAAGGTACAACACGTTGCATACCAAACAAACATGACCAATGAAAGAGTTTTAGGTTAGGAGAAAGGACTCATCAACCATACCATTGAAAAGAGAACGTTTCACAGTTGAATAATGAGTTATTAACATCAATACTGAATGAAGAAACATAATTACAAAAAAAAATTATTGATACAACAAAAATTTACTCACTTACGACAGTTTTCGAATTTGTAATACAGCTTCCTCAAAACTCAGTTGATGACCGTCATTTGCTCTATGGGTACTCCTAGTGACAAGATTAGTGACTGATATAGGTTAGTTTGAACTTTCACCCACAAATGATAGAGCAATCGCATTTGTCCCGAGGTAGAACTGTCCCAAGGTACAACACTTTCCCCTAATATTAAAAAAAAAAATTATTTTTTGTTTAACGCATAAAAAATATATATACATATGTATTGACACATGTATGGGCAATCGTAATCTATAGTAAGAGTTTTGTTGTGTTTATATCAAAGATCATAGTGTGTGTGTGTTGTTTGTGTGTGTATATATATGTGTGGCGTGAAAGTTGACCAGAATATCGCTTCCAGCGATTGGTAGTTGCTGATGTCATTGGCAACCAATGGCAGCTCACTACACTCCCTATATATATTTGACCTAAACGCGTTGAAGTGAGCCAAGTTAAAAGAAGGGGTAAACGGGAGAAGTTGAGGAGAGAGTGAGGGAGGGGCCAAACACTAAAAGAAAGGAGAGAAAGAATTCGATTTTATTCACTCTTGATCTTTTGATTTAAAAGCTAAAAAAAAAAAAAAAAACAATAAGATAATGATTTAAAATATTTTGATAAGATAACTTTGAGAGAGAGGAGAGAAGAGAGAGTATAAAAAAAACATGACATCATAATTTACTAAACTTATCCTATCTTATTTGAATAAATGAAATTTTCATAAATTTTAAAATTTATTATATAAGCTTAATTACACTGATTAGTAATAATATTTTTTTTTTTACTTTAATTGTTTTTGAAGAGCAAACCCAGGGTCCTAGTTCAATTATTAGAGGAGATGGATCTCCTTTTACTTTTTTAAATTATTTATTATATTAGTAGGCTATATCTTTATTTTATTCTTGTAATTACTTTCATTGAAGGGAGAGGCAACACGAAGGCCTTAGGAAATTCAATAATAATTGACGAAATCTTTTTCGGCATCTGAAGCCATTTTTAGATTTCATTTACTTAAATAAAATTTTAACTCTTGATCTTTTTCGACATCGGAGGTCATTTAGGTTCATGTCGAGATTTTGATGGGTTGAGGTCCCCTGAATCCAAAAAAGTGGTTTTCGCAACATGGTCTGTCTGCCTGTGTGTGTTCAATTTAAAACCTGAAGGAATTGAGCTAGGAGATTGAAATTTTATATTTAAGTTAGGCACCCCCCTAAGGCGTGAAAATACCCTTTTGATCCAAATCGGCCAAAAAGTACTAGTACTTTACTGATGTAGTTTTTTTTCGATTTTCTCAAAATTCGCTCGAACGATTTTGATTAAAATTCATACATCAATTATTTTTTAGATGCTCATTAAAATGTATATTCTCATTTTACACTTGCAAAACTATGAAGACTATGCCTCTGTACTGCATAGGAAAATAGAAAAATGGTTGTTATGGTAACAAAATACAAATATTTTCCCATGTTTATAAATTTTACATCTTGAATTTAAATGTACCATATTGTCGGAAATTAAATATGCGTCGACACTAAAAATCTGGTGTGCCAAGCACAGAACACAACTTTCGATTACCGAAGGTAAGAGAAAGTTGTGTGCTGTGAGACCAGTCACATCATATTTTTTTTCTTTCTGACTTAAATGAAAAACTCAGAAAAAATTAACTTAATATTTAGGGAACTCAATGAGCCCAACCCAGGATCTTTATTAGGAATCATATTTATTCATTTTTACTTTTAATTTTCAATGATTTATCTCTTTAACAATTGTCATTTAATTCGGACGAATTTTTCATCCCCTTTTTACCCCCTCTGTTTACCAGAGATTTAGTTATCACAGCGGTTCGGATTGATTTTTTTTTTATAGATAAACTATTGAATTTTTTTTCCTAATATTATCCAACACTTGAATAGTATTTCACCATTGGCGTAATAACAAAACAAACCTGATTATTATTGTTTTCTTTGAATTCCCAAGGATATTGGTCAAATGTTGAAAAAAATTAAATTTTAGCCCAGAAAAAAATGAAAAACTGAGATGTTAATAATATGTAACTGTACAAATTTGATTTGTTTTAAAAGTTATTTTCAAAAAAATTTTTAAAATTTCCCCTCTAAATAATTTATCATGAATTGGTTAGAAAATTAACGATCATTATTAAAATTATAAACAACAATCAATTTACCTTCTATTAGTTTAATATGGAAAATCCCAGATTATTTTTTTTTTTTATATTGCCTTAAGGAGAAGTCATTTTTTTTGTCTTTACAGTTTGCGATGACAGGTTGCAAACTTGTCGTAATCTATTCTTAAACTCAGGTGCAAAAAGTGAATGAAAAAAAAGAGGAAAATAAAAAGGAAAGGTGGGAATCGAGAAGTGACTCAGATCCCCCTTGTTGCATCTCGTTCGTTGTACTGAAAATAAAAATAAATAAAATTAAATCTGTACTCTCTTACTCATTATTATTTCTATTGGTAGTACTATATTTTTTTTATACTTAGGATTTCTCTTTCCAACTTTTTTATTATAAGAGAATGTTGGAATAATTAATTGTTTGTAGAATAACTTTCTTAAATAATATAATAATGTATGAAGATTAATAATATAATAATAATAAATTAATAATATCATGAGTTAATCCACCATTTAGAAATTTATTTTATATATGGACCCTGATATGCAATGGTGTGTCAAAGACCAAAAAAATTCAAAAATGAGTTAAGCACGGAATATTGTTTCAAATGCTTTAATTAATAGTATTTTTTATGAAATATGTCCTAAAAAAATTTATATTTAATGTTACTTGCACAATTGACAAGAAAAATTATATATAATCGAACAAAAAACTTTATTGTTGATTTTCTCAAAACTCGATGTTTGGTCTTTGACACACCATTGCATAACAGGATCCATATCACATATTCATATTAAACTTTGATGAAAAAAAGTGATTATAAATTTTTCAAATTAAAATCTTTGTGATTTACAAGGTTTTAAAATTTATAAGATAAATACAAAACGTAATAACAAGGCCATGAAGTTGGCAGAAAATTCAAAACAACCAGTTTTTGTCAACTGCCCACGATATTGAAAAGTTCCTTTTCCTAGGTTTTATTTCAATGACTCATAATTCCGTGCTTTCTTATGAGATTTAATTTTCGGGTATCTCCTCTAAAACCTGTGTTAGTAGGCAACATCCATTTGTTGCAAAAATTCTGGTGTGATTGGCGCACAGCACATAGATATTAAATCAAATTGAAAATTTTCCCAAGGGGGTGGCCGAAAGTAGAAGTGGGCTCGCTATGCCTATAATTATAAAATTCTAATGATTTATTGTTTTTAAAGATGTTGACTAAGATGTTGGTTAATGGGATTCTCAGAGAAAACAAAAAAAAACAAATGGATGATATCCTCGACAATGATTTCAGGACGGAAAATGAATCAAGTGAACTTGGACTTAGGTCTTTAAAATATATGATTGTAGGCAGAGAGAATAGCATCCAAACTAGATAAGTGTATGGGCTGGCGCTTGGTTAGTTAATATGATATATTGTTTTGTTCTTTTCATCTTACGCCCATCATTTGTTATTAAAAGAATTCCATGGAATCAAAATAGTGATATGAAGGGATTCTTAAAAGAAAAAGAGAAAAAAAACATTTAAATGGTTTGCTTACAAATCTTCGATAATAGGGTTTTAGAAAGAAATCAATGTAAGATTCGTTATATTGTAACATTTTCTCAAACACAGGTATACCCAAATCATTTGCCGGCACACCCTACGTAGAAATAATAACAAGCAAACGATATTTAATTTAATTAACCCCATAGAAAATTATATTAATATTTATTATTATTTAAGAGCTTATACTTGTTGAGATTACTTGTCTATAAGTATAAGATTTTAAATAATTTTCTTGTCTAGTTTTGTAACAACAATTATTTAAGAGGTCTACAGCAATTGTACAGATACAGACCTCAAAAGTTCTCTTCCTCAGAGCCTAAAAATTTAAAAAAAAAAAATTAAATTTTAGATTTTTGTAAAATAACGCGGAGACCATTAAAAATTTTTAGTTGGACCTAGGAGGGAGGGGATTTGAGCTACCGGAATGAAATTTTATATTTAAGTTAGGTATCCTCCCGGACACTTAAAATAAGCTTTTGAACAAAATCTGCCAAAAAGTACTGAGTTTACTAATGTACTTTTTCAATTTTTTTTTTTTTTTTCTCAAAATTCGTTTTACCAAAATTGTTTAAAATTCAAAAATCAATTATTTTTTAGATGCTCTTTAAAATGTATAATCTCATTTTGCCCTAAAATTGTTTTGAAGTATACTTTACTCTTGTTCTTCATAGGAAAGATTGGAGAAATGGTTGCCAAGGTAACAGAATTTACATCCACATACACCCATGAATAGACTTAATTCTAAAAATACTTTTTTTCGACTCAGGGATGTCTAAAACGTAGAGGAACATCATGGGGGGGGGGCTCCTTAATTATTTGTATATTTTTATTGCTACAAAACAGACAAAAATTTGCTTGCGTAATACTTAAATGGTCTCTTGGGCCCGTACCGACTTTCGCAATAACGGACTACCTTTACCATCAGTTTGTCCTTAGCAAAACCGAAAGCCCTGGTCCGAGCCCAGGGGGCACGATATGCCAAATTAAACACGAACTTATCTCGCTCTTTATCTTACCTGATATATTGATGGGCTTACTTGTTTGAAAACCACCAACTATTTCAAAGCCCTATCTATTTTATTTATTTATTTAAAAGAGGGTTAACTTAAGTTATACTTATAGTAAATTAGTGTGGCATAAAGTGAGATGTTGTCACTCTTAATTTTTTGTTCCTTTCCATGGTCAGACATGGATCGCTTGAGGAGAAAGAGACAGTGGCGGATCCAGAGGTGTTTCTCGGCAGGGAGGGGGAGGGTAATCTGGTCGCACAGCATACATTTTGTTTTTTAATTTCAGTAATTTAAAGGCGCATTCTGTACTTGTTTGCCAGAATATAAATACAAATCAAATTTTTAAGTATTAATTTTTAAAATTTTACATTAAAAATACATTTTTTTCCGAAAAAAAGTATTTTTTTTAAATCTCGGGGGGGGGGGGGGTAATTACCCCTTTTACCCCCACCCCCCTTGTATCCGCCCTTGGAAAGAGAAGTGTCCACTTCACAGAACTCTCTTGAATTTTTTTAAATTTTCTTCCTATCAAGTTCTAAATCTTTCAACTAGAAGAGATATCAACAGTTATTTAATTAATTTTCACAATTCATTCTCTTAATTAAAAATCACCTTTTCATAATTTCATGTCTTTAAACCATCATTCGATTATTTTAATTTATCTTTTCATTTATTACATTGACAATAATAAATGTAAAATCTAATCGTTCAATTTCATTATTAAGATGAAAGCTTAATTAAAATTTGGTAATTATAATGATAAATATTGAAGAAGATCTATAGCTTTTAAGTAACTCATTAAGTCGACCCGGTGCTTAAGTGTTAATGTTCTTCGGGAAAGTTTTTAACAAATGTCTTTTCAAGCGATCGTATTTATTATTCTAAACTCGTAGTCATATTGTATTAATAATTAACCAGGTAGCTCTCACTCACTGTTTTAAATGTTCTTGAATAAAATATTTAATTTCTTCCTCAACTATTGAAAAAAATTTTCCCAAATTCAATATTTGTTTTTCTATAGTCAGTTAGAGCCCTAAATAAAATTGCTGGGGAGCCTACCAATAAATTGAAATAAATAGAGACGGAATGGCCTCAGATGCCTTAAACAAATTACAAAAAATTTTAATTTCTCCCTTCTATTCTTCCCAATTTTTTTAATATATTTTTCCCATACCCTTTCCTTTTTTTTCTTTAATTTATCCCCTCCTCTAACATTCCCCCCCCCCCCCCCCCCCCCCCCCCCCCTAAAATGATTAGATCATGAGCTAACGGTGTTACAAATAGCTGTCACCATCCAAATTTCATCATTGTGATGATGCTAGAACAGTGGCAAATTGTTTTTCGCAGAAAATAAAATTTCATCATCCTCGATGATCAGGACCGCCATGATATCATAATACTTATTTTATAAATTTAATATTATTTTTCCTGAATTATATTTCATTTTTATTTTATACTTTGGTGTTTTTATTTATTTTTTTTCAATTTTCAATCTGTAGTCGTTGATCACGTACAAAGCTTCAAAGCATGGAAATCAGGAAATTACACGAACCTGGTCATTATAGACGATTGAATAAAAAAAAAAAAGAAACAATTCGAACTTCATTTTCTGGCCATTATCCTAACCTTAGACTGTTATTTCTTTTTGTTCCAGCACGTGGTCATTTGAATGTGTCGGAATTATCGATGCCTCAACATCAAGATCTTCAGGGACCTATTACCTCGGCCACTTCTCCAACCACTGTCCCTAATTATCTAACAAATTGGTTACAAAATCTCGATGACGGTGAAGAAGCGGATGCGGATGCCGAAGACGAGGACGACGAGCAATCACCGTCCCAGGAGGAAAAAAATCTCGATGCTAGCAGAAGAAGAACGAGCCCCGAAGGGGAACAAAGTGATCAGTCGATGATGATGATGACGGCAACTGGAATTAGACTTTTTGGAAAAGCCACTCGGTGAGTCAAACTAAAATCAATATTGTAGGCCTATATTTTACTTATTCATTTATAATCACTCTACTCCCTAACAGACGGGGATATTATATCAAACTCCCTCATCCAGTCAAAATATTAAGTGATTTTATTTATTTTATATCACTATCTCAATTCAACCTAATCGATAAATCAGATAATTTAGTTCTTTTTTTTATCAGTTCATATTTTATTTAAATCATTTGACATGTAATCCGATAATTCAAGCATTTACCGGTATTACTTATATAAATGAAGTAGTAGTAGCAAAAGGGTTGCCTACCTTTCAGAAACCAAACAAAAATGAATAGCCCGTGCCATTTTTTCATATGGTACCACATGAATTGATTTTTTTTTTAATTTTCTGCTGTATTTTATTATCCTATATGATATAGGATAATAAAATACAGATTATTATCCTATATCAAGAATATTCAAACAAGACTTTTTTTTAAATTTAATAAACAAATTTTCACTCTATAAAACTTTCTGCGGAGGTTTAAAATTCAAATGACACTGAATTTTTAAGAGAAAAAGTAAAAATGTAAATGGTAATAATAAAAGAATAAGAAGAAAATAAAACCACAAGTGTTATTACATGTAGTTAGTCCCTTCACACTCTTTCATTCTGATGATATTTTTTTAGCCTTTTTCTAGCTCAATCAAAAATTAATTATCTTGGGATTCAATAGTGATTTAGTAAGTCATTCGCTTTACCTTTTCTATCTATTAGATTCAAGTAACAATGAAAACTGGAGTGAACATGTAGTGATCATTCCAGTGCTTATCTCAATTTTAGAGAATTTACAGCCAAATTTTCTCACTCTAATAAATTTCGTTCGACTGTGAAGTCAAATGTCTTGTGACCCCATGAATAGGCCGTGCCGTTAGTATAATAAAAAATAAATAAATTTTTAACTAAAATTTTTATTATTTCTTCGTTTAATTTATTATTTTTCATTGATCAAAAGAGTTGCCTTTGGTCTGTAATATTTATTTGCACATGTGAACAAGTTGTAAAAAAAAAATTAAATTCATTTATATGAATCATATTAAATAAAAAAAAAAAAAAAAATTAATTATATTGTATCAAAGAAACTCTTCTATTCATATTTTTTTACTATTTTTTGCATTCCAAACATTCAGACCCAAAATTAATAGCTATTAATTATTCTTAATGTCTTTTATATTAGTAGTGCTAAAAGGCTTAATAAATTGACCATTTGGCCAGCTTAGCTACTCCCTATTGTCCCCTAATATATTATACCAAGGTTGTCACTATCAATAGGCCTTTTTCTATGCTGAATTTCTCTTATATAAAGGTACATATTTGAAACTAGGCCAACATTTCTCACATTCTTAACTGAATTGAAATTAATATTTATATACAATACAATATCTATAATTTATATTACATATACTTTGATAGATTTTTCAAAGCTATTGTATCATTGTTAGTTAGGTGAAATTTTTTTTAATACTTTTAAACTCTACAACACCATTCATTATTATTCAGCTCTTTTTCATTTTTTTCTCAAAACTACATTTAGGGACCGTCCTTTTGAAATAAATAAATTTGCTGCTGTGGTAGAGAAGCTGGGGGCCTAGTGGAATCAAACCGATACGGGATAAGCTGGATATCCCGGAAGTAAGGGATCGTTCAGTCATCAAAATAAATTTGTTCAAAAAGTTTGTTAAATAAATTTAATCAAAATACTATATTAATTGATGCGAATTTTACCTTGTCTTCGATTTAGTAAACGGTTTAGTAATAAATGTGTTTTTCGCTTAGAGGCCCACAACTTGTGGGTACTTGGATGACGACCACGAGTTATCCGAGCTGGGAGTGGCAGTCATTCTGTACTTTACATGTCAGTCTGTCCCTTCCTTCTATATTTTCAATAGGCGTTAGTCCGTGTGACGGGCCGGCCTGTTCTATTTCTTCCGGTCGCAAAATAACCATTCCGCCGACCCCGCACTGTGGGAATAAGGCTAGGAAAGAAGAAGAGTAATAGATGTGTTTTACAAATACTAATATTCATTCACTTTAAATTTATTTATTCTTTAGAACCCTTTTAGGCTACTGAGGCCAATATGTACCATCAAGAGAAAAGATATTGGACAACCCCCTCACGTCTACCTGAATACATACCTCAAAAGGCTCTAAATACAGGTAAACGTGAAGGGGTTGTCCAATATCTTTTCTCTTGATGGTATGTATAATAGTTATAATACAAAGTATCGATGGCTACAGAGGAACGGAACGTTCCTGATTGCTCGGAGTCAAATTTATTTAATTTATTATTTAATTTCTGATAATATTTCTTTATAATTTAAATAAATCATAATGGGAATTTTATCAGAGTGCCGCCACTGATTCAGTATTTTTCTTCGAGTTTCAAGATGATTGAGTTAAATTTAGTAGAATCGTATCCTATTTGATAGAAAAAAAGAGTGGGAGGGAGGATCTCTCTTCAACTGTGTAAATTTCCTTCGATCATTTCGCCATGAGTTATTTGTCGAAGATGATTGCATCTCGATGGATGGATGGATGGTAAAATAGATTATTTTTCAGTGTGATGTCATGTTGATATTGCGACCACCAACATCACCTGTGTGATCGATCCCTTTTGCTGATTGCTATGGACTCCTAGTCATGAGATTATCTCATCTCGCGTGTAATGGAATACCCAATTGCTTACACACACATACACACACACACTTCTGCACTTTCCCTTTTATATAGTCTAGCCAGGTATATATCACAACCCATTTAAATTGGAATTGAATGTTTTTAAAAGGACGTCATTCGAAAGAAATAGAGATCGACCTCAATAATTGGACCATTAAATAAAAGAATTTAACATTTCCTTGCAAAAGAGTAACATTGGTCTGCAAAATTCTCATTGACTCACCAACACCAGTCGAATTTGTTTTCAAATGTATATTGAATATTAATATATGGATAAAAATCTGGTGGCACTCCTACCTTGTTCTGTGCTTGTCCCACCACTTTTTTGTGTCAACATATATTTAGTTTCGCCGATATATTAGAATTCAAGATGTCAAAATTATAAACATGGAAAAATATTAATTAATTTTTACAGCTTTCTCAAGTAGTATAAGAGAATTGCTGGTGAATACAACAAATTAATTTTTAATTTCTCTTATCGAAATATATACAGAGAGAAAGTATTGTTTTTTATTACCATGGATAATATACATTTTAAAAAGCATCTAAAAAATAATTGATTTAAGAATATTAATCAAAATCGTTGGAGCCAATTTTGAGAAAAAATCTAAAAAAACTGAAAAGTACAGCAGTAAAGTACTAGTACACTTTGGTCGTTTTTGTTCAAAAGCTTCATGTCACGTCCTATGGGGGTGCTTAACTATTTTATAGCTCCTTTCGTTCTTGAGATCTTTTGTTCACATAGAGACTTACAAAATGACAGACCACTATTTTTAGAACAAGGAACTTCAAAACTTGAATTTTCATTAAAATCTCGTCATGAATTCAATACTTTCTCTCTATATATATCCTACAGTATATATAGGTAAGAGAAAGTAAAAAAAAAATGGGAGTCTTAGCCGGGAGTTTTAGGAGAAAACTAACTTATTTAATCGATAAAGATCTGGGGCTGTAGGCTTAATGATGATGGAGTCAGGAAAAATAAATCGAATACTTTCTCTCTATATATTTCATACATAAGGTAAGAGAAAGTAAAAAAACAAGACGATTGCAGCCAAATATTCTTTTATTTCAATTCTTGCCCTCACGGCTGACGTTTCGGCCGAGGTCTAGGCCATCTTCAGAGCCAGCTGGCAATAATCAAAAAGTGTGGATTTTTTTGCAAAGGCAGCGACAACATTCAGTATGTGGTCCGCTCAACAGTAAAACATAGAGATATGTTATACGTTATTTACGCGAAGAAAAACTTTTCTTTTTTTTCTCCCAGATTGATTTAAATACCTTTCTATTTTTCGCAAGAAAATAAATAGGCCTGTATAGTAGAATATTGATTTGAAGAAAATGTTATCAACGTTTCTTTCCACAACTATTTAATTTATTATGCAAATAATTCGAATAGTCAAACGTCATTCATTTTCACTATATTCTATACTTTAATAAAAATTGTGCCTTCGGGCTTGGCGAAGGGGTGTTAGCGTGCTAACCTTCTATACCGAGAGTCGCGGTTTCGAACCCCAGGCAGTCTGAAGATTTTATTTAAGCACTTTAATGGCTTAAATAAGAAAGTCTCGACCCCAAATAGATATATTAAACTTACGAATATCGTTTAAGGTGCGCGTCTCGAAAAGCCGTTAAAACACGATTGACTCGAGGTGGCAAGAGATGGGGGTTAGTTTTTCCCATAGGAATACAAGGGATTTATTCCATTTCATTTTAAAGTTTCCAGCTAATTAATTAAGGGTAGAAAATTAATTATTTTTTAACACAATGATTACTAATTTAATTATCTATAAGTTATAGAGCGGATTTTTTAAAAATATCTTTTATTTAATGCGATTAATCTAAAAAAAAATTTATTTTTTTGAAAAATTCTATAAGTTGTAGATAGTTTGAATAGCTTTAATTTAAAAAAATTTGAGGTCGATAGCTTCAAAATTGTGGCCGCTGGAAACTCCCAAAATTAGCACCCCGAGACGCGCACCTTAAAGTCTTAAATGGTCTAAGTTGGCGAAAAGACTGTGTGAATGTGAGTTTTAAAAAAAAAAAAAATTGTATTTTATTTTGATTATAATGCGAGCCAACAATGTTAAATTCTCTATATATAGTGATATGTCTAAATGTGCATGGGGAAAAAAAAATATTTCATATATAAACATCCTTAATCAGTGATTTTTAATTTATTCACAAAATTACATTATAATTATTAATGTATATTAAATATTATATTCTTTTGATTCTTTTGGTAGGGGTCATATAGGATTATTTTTGCTCTTCTGTATTTATTGGATTATATTTTGATAGATGAAGTCATAGGTGGATTCGATGCACTCTTGAAATGCACTCGTCTCGTCGGTCTTTTCTTGACTAGCATAAATATACACACATTTTGCTGATTTGTTATTGTGTATCTTTCTTTGATGCCGGCAAATAAAGAATTACCTTTCTCACGTTTGACAAATTTACGATTGTGCGATAAGCGCATTAACATTAACAATAAAAGAAAAAACAACTATACTGTATTTGCAAAGCAAAGAGCGACATGACCAATTATGAAAAGGCTTTCCTCTTCATGAAATTTAAATAGCTACCTTGAGTTCATTCATCTAAGCTATTCAAATTTTAATTTAATAATAATGTATGATAATAGTTTTTTTTTATTATCTATTTACTTAAATAATAAATTTCTAATATTAGAATTCATTATTAGAATTTCTTTGGAGGTAAAATTATGACCTTGGATCTATCTGTCAATATATAACCTGAATTTTTGGTTTGTTCTAACTTTTTTATGATCTGAAAGGTTTTTTTAGAAGGCCCGTTCATTTTTCACTCCTTTATGGAATTTTATATTTAAAGGCTTCCCTCTCCTTTGAGTGCCCTTCTCAATTTCAAATAATAATAGCAATCTTGACTCTTAGACTGAACGCATACCAATTGAGCAAAATGCTTTTGGACAAAACTTTTTGTCCAAGAGCAAAACGTTATGCTCAATGCCAACGCACACCGATTAGGCAAAATGTTTTGCCATTGGACAAAATGTTGTACCATTGTGCATTTTTGCCTAATCGGTGTGCGTTGGCATTTTTTGCTAAATGGCAGAACATTTTGTCCAATGCCAACGCACACCGTTTGAGCAAAACGCTCAATGACAAAACATTTTGCTCAATGATGTCGAATTATGTTCAATTGTGTTTTGTCTCCTCTCGCTCAGGGGCCCACATCTTGTGGGTACGTGGATGGCGACCACGAGCTGCCCGAGCTAGGACAGGCAGTCCTTCTGTTCTTTGTATGTCTGTCTCTTCGTTCCTCTTTTCAACAGGCGACAGACCGGCCTGTTCTATCTTTCTCGGTCGCAAAAACACATGATAGGATTAGAGAGCAAAATTTAGGTCCGCCGACCCCGCATCGCGGGAATAAGGTGAGGACAGAAGAAGAAGAGTGTTTTGTCTCCTCGGGGTGCGTTGACCCATAGAAAAGCATTGAAAAAACAGTTTTAGGAAAAAACGTTTTTTTTTGAAAACTTTTTTGCTCAATTAGTGTGCGTTCAGCCTTAAGTGGGCAAAGCCAGCCTTCGGTGAGTCAGAAACAGAATTTTTTTTATTCTTCATTTTGGAGATATTTTTATTTTCTCATAAATTTTCTTAAATCTATTTATATAAAAACCATTTAATAAATGTTTATATTTAGAAACATTATGACTTGAGCGAACCAACCAGATCTACTAGTTACCTAAGGGGTTATATTTAGTAGGGGGGATAATTTCTTTTCTTGATGATGAGCTTGGTATAAAAAACATTTTCATTGTAGAGCGAGAAAGGATTCCGACCACTAAATAAATAAATTATATAAAACATTTGAGAAAAAAAAATTAGAATTTGAGGCCAAATATCTTTATTAGAGAATTGTATTGTTATTGTTATATTGTAGCTTATACTATATTATCTAAAAACATTTGATTATGACGCCATGGGTATATATTTTCTAATGGGATTATGTCTATTAAAATTTATTTTTTTCAATATGATAGCAAGAAAAATTGAATTTTTTTGAACCTAATGAGACCACTGCTGGAAACTAAATATTTGGGCCGTTTATTTTGAAAGAGAGGCAAGTCTTTTTTGGGTTATTGCTAGATATTTGAAGGTTTACATTTTAATCTATATATATAATAGCACAGTGTCCGTCTATCCGTCTGTCTGTCGGTCGGTCTGTCCGTCTGTCAAGCTCTGTTTGACCAACTTCCAGGTGGAATTTTGAAACGAAGACGTTTTGGAGAGTCCAGGAAAAATACTAAAAAAAAATTTATTTTCATAAGTAATGTCCAGGGGGACCAGCACTAATAGACAATTTTGTTGTTTTTTGTGGTTTTAATAATGTAACGGTATGTTTATTATCCAATAGTGTTTATAGCGCAGGTTAAATAAAATAAGGTTTTATTATATGGACCCTGTTATGCAATGGTGTGTCAAAGACCAAACATCGAGTTTTGAGAAAATCAACAATAAAGTTTTTTGTTTACATTGGATTATATATAATTTTTCTTGTCAATTGTGCAAGTAACATTAAATATAAATTTTTTTAGGACATATTTCATAAAAAATACTATTAATTAAAGCATTTGAAACAATATTCCGTGCTTAAATCAATTTTGAATTTTTTGGTCTTTGACACACCATTGCATAACAGGGTCCATATATGAATGGACTTTTTCACTTTTAAAATTAATGAATTATAGTAAACGGATAAAATTTCACTTGTTTCAGCGTTTTTTAATAGTAAAAACAAAATACTATTCAATTTTATATAAATGTCTATTAAATAATATTTGATATTGACCTATATTTAATTTGAAAACTTGTTAAATTACTTTAATATGAATAATTTGATGTTCAAAGCTCACTTGAATTTTCTTCAAACCGCTGTGATGTCATCCGTAAATAGAGATCGCCTGCCAGATAGGCAACCCAAATGGCAGATCGCCAATTCGCGCAGACTTTATGACTCTTTTAGACTTTAAGATGAAATTTATTAAGGGATTTGAATTCGTAAATTCTTATTTATACTCGAAATAAAAAACAAATATTTGGGATAATTAAATAATAAATTAAATGCGATGGGGAATTTTGATAAAATTAAAATTTCATCACAAATTTCTTCTTTTTTTGTTCCTCGTTTCACTTTTTATTGGTTCGCATCACTTTCTGAGCGATAAAATGCATTTAAATTACTTCGCTAAGGTATATGGTTAATTTTAGTTTGATTAAAAATTTTTTTTTTAATTCACACACACATTGACACAGTCTTTTCGGCAACTTAGGCCATTTAAGACTTTTAACGATACTCGTATGTTTAATATATCTATTGGGGATCCATCATTTTCATCGGACTGCCTGAGGTCCGAAACTTTTTTTTAAAATGTAGAGATGTTGAATCACAGCCACTTCCACACTTTAAAAAAAATGCTTTTATTCAAATTGAACTAAAAAGTGAGAAATAATTTAATTTAATTTAATTATTCTTGTTAAAATTGTTGAATATTAATAGACTTAAATGCGTGGGCGCTTCGAGGGGATTCCGAGGCTATAGACAATTCCTTAAACTATCAATCAGTGCCCCACGCTTTTATTTTAAGTCTATAAATATTCAACAATTTTAACAAGAACAATTAAATTATTTCTTTCTTTTTAGTTCAATTTAAAAATAAAAGCTGTTTTTTAAAAATGTTTTATTTTATTTTATTTTTTTGAATAAAATTCAGTATGGCTTCGTTTTAATAGGATGTGAGATTGTTTGAAACCATTAGAAGCAGGGCCGGATCTAGGGGGAGGGGGAGTGGGTGCATGTGCTCTGGGCGGCAGATATCAGGGGGCGGCTTTACTAAAAAAAAGGTAAAATGATATGAATTTTGTATAGAAAATTTAAAGAGGGCCGGCAAATTAAATTTTTGTCCTCCCTAAAAAATCTCGTAGTTCCGGCCCTGATTAGAAGTATGAATATTGTGAATCCAAATCATTTCCCAAATAATTATTTTAACATTTTTTATTTTTTAATCAATCTCAATACTAAACCACTTAAATGTGTAAGGAAAGGGGAAATCTATTACAAGATTAGGTCTATATGAATGAAAAATGACTGGAAAAATAAATTTGAATGAAAATGCTATTATTTTATATTGATTGTTTTTGGATCCATTAACTAAATTAATTTTTGATAAATATGGGAAACAATCTTATTAAAGTTAAGTAGTTTTTATTTCTCTCCTATTATATATTAATATATATAGAATTGATTCATTCAAATTCGATGTCGAGATTTTGATGGATCTTCACGTTTTGAGGTCCCCTGAATCCAAAAATGGTTTTCGACATGTCTGTCTGTGTGTGTGTGGGGTGTGTGTGTGTGTGGTCAATTTTAAGCATGAAGGAATTGAGCTATGAGGCTGAAATTTTATATTTAAGATACACCCCCGGGACCAAAATAACTTTAATCAAAATCCCAAAGATTACTAGTACTTTCTGATGTGTTTTTCAGTTTTTTTCGATTTTCTCAAATTTCTCCAACGATTTTTTTTTAAATTCAAAAATCATTTATTTTTTAGAGCTCTTTAAATTATATTCTCATTTTCGAGAAATCTTCAACACCACTTACTCTTTATTTCATAGGAAAGAAGTAGAAAGTTCCAGAACAAAAAAAATATTTTCCCACTATTTTACACTGATTCCAATTCCTCCACACCAAACACAACACACCAACTTCATCCAGGCGCTCATTCTTATATAATTCTCATCATTTAATTTAAATATGCAAGAAATAAAATGAATCTCAAGCAATGATCTTGATTAACAAACTGAACAATTAAATGAAATGTTTTAGGAGTTAAATCTTTTAAAGTCTGCCTATTCATGGCGACAGTTATTAGATGAATGGCTGGGTAATTGAATTAGAGTTGATTTCTATTTGAACTTCGACACGCATATATCATAACGGACAAATTCTAAGCGGTCATAAATTAGCAAGAGGAATATTTATATGTATGATTTATTAATTTTATAGCAAATTTTAAACAAAGAAAATAAATATTTATATAAGAGTGGAGGTGAGACTAAGGAAAAAAAGTTTGAACCAGTCTGTCTTAAGATGGATGAGCAAAAAAAATTCAATTTGCAAACGTTTCAGTTTTTTGTATGTCTGTCTCTTCCTTTCTCTTTTCAACAAGCGTCAGACCGTGCGACGGGCCGGCCTGTCTTATTTCTTCCGGTCGCATAAACGCATGATAGGGTTGGATGGAAAAATGAGGGCCGCGGGAATAAGGCTAGGACAGAAGAAGAAGACATCAAATGGAAGTAGTTCTTTTACCTAATAAGTATTTTTAAAAATTTTGAAATTTGTAATTTTTTATAATTTACTCTATTTTAAAAAGTACTATTGTTTGAAGTTTTTTCGACAACCGAATAGTTTTATTTAATTTTTTATTTCCGTTTGACTACTTTAATACCTTTTTAACACGAAATACATACAAATTACAAAATTACATACATATAAAATTTGTATAGGCTCCTATACCGGGTTGTTCAATAGCAATGGACGAAATATTGTGGGCTTATTAGAAGACATTTTAAAAGTAGTTTCGTACATAATGTGGGACCTTTAGGGCTACAAATTTAAAATATTTTTGTTCCAATTGCATTTCTTATACAGAGTGATCCATATCAAAGTTATTATGTTTTTTTAAATGGAACGCCCTGTATATTATTGCATATTTGACTTATACGGCCGGTCTTTTTTTTTTTTTTTTGATTATTTATTTGAGTTTTCAAAAAAATGTCAAAATATAAAAACTTTTAAAAATCGAGTAATTTATCATATAACATGACAAAAATCTTTTGAAAACCTTATTATGTATTAGGTATTACCTCCGGTTGACGCATTTACTCTAAAAGTTAAAACAGATCTATAATTTTAGTGCAAGAAGTATATTCCACTTCCTATACGAGAAAGTAAAAATTTATAAATAGAGATCTTATCTCTATCTCTAACGAAATAGTTATGTAGGACCCTTCCAAAAGTTTCTCGTTGTCTACAATCATATCTTTTGTTTTTTTTTAATATGTAACAAGAGACTATAATTTGAGACCTACCCCCATTTTTTGATCTTCCGATAAACAAATATAAATATTTAATCATTTTTGATTTTCACTATTAATATACTTTGTATAAAATAAATCTATCTAACTGACAGTAAAATATTTAGACAGGCAATAGGCTACTTGCCCGGTCTAAATACTTTATTGTCTGTTAATACGATATACAATCAGAATTTATGTTCTTCGTTTTTTAACTATTACAAGGAAAAATTTTAATGTTTGAATTATTAAGTAATTTACACTATTTTATTATAAGGTGGACACTCAGTTTTAATAACTTATGTATTTAACTTTGACACTTATAAGATATTTATTTATTATTTATTTGAATCCCAAGGATGTGTTGAAAGGACAAAATGATAAAAATAATCATATTCTGTCTATATTATTGATGTGTAATTTAAAATTTATTTAATTCTATAAAATATATGCAAGTTCATCAAAGTTTTAAATTTTTATTTGGTAATAAAAGTACGTGTAGATAAGGTCTTTTTGGCTGTGATTGCAGCACCCTTCACTCATATCAAATATTCAGCAAACCATCTCTATTTGAATAATACCTCTTTGGTCTTTTTATTAATGTTTATTGAGGACAACAAAAATCAACTATTATGTTATCTGGGAAATTTTATTCAAGGTCTCGGGGAGCTAATTTTGGGATATTCCAGCGGCCACAATTTTGAAGCTATCGACCTCAAATTTTTTTTAAATTAAAGCTATTTAAAGTATCTACAACTTATAGAAGCCCTTTTTTTTGATTTTCGAAAAAATAAATTTTTTTTTTAGATTAATCGCATCAATTAAAAGATATTTTTAAAAAATTCGCTTAAAATAATTTTAAAAATAATTTTTTTCCCTTAATTAATTGGTTAAAAAAGGGAAAACTCCCAACCCCCCCCCCTCCCCCCCCAGCACCCCCCGCCCAAAACCCCTTCTCCCCCCCCCTCCCCACCCCCCCCCCCCAAAAACCCCCCCCCCGCTTGAGAGAAATACCCTAAAATACAACCCTTTTAAATTTAAAATTAAAAATAAAAATAACAAAAAAAAAAAAGGGGGGCGGGGAAGGGGCCCGAGATTTAAAAAATTTTGGGGGCCCAACCAAACGTCGCTTTCGGTAAGAAGGAGGCACGCTACCAAGCCCGTAGGCAATATCCTACTTAAAAAAACAAAAATTGAATTTTATCTATAATAAAAGAAAGGAAGTTAAAATTATTTGCATCGGCTCCAATAACTTTTGATAAGGAACTATAAGCTTCTTGACTAGAAGAAAAAATATAAAAAAAATTTTACTCCACTGACCTGAAGTTGATCCATTTACAGATAACTCGTTATCTCTTTCGAGAAAATACTTTAAAAACAATCATCTATCATAAAACCTTAAACACCTGTAAATTAAGATTTTAAATGGCAATTATTTCTGCTTAATTTTCTTCACTATTTTTTTTTTTAATCACCCGTTAATTGCTAATTACAATAAACAGTGTTTCTAATAAATTATTCGTCATGTAGTATTTTTTATAGCCTTGATGATTTCAATAAATCTTCGGCTTAACAAAAGAAAATTTGCCCGCAATCTCCGGCAACTATAAATTATTCACCATTGACATGATCCATGTGTGAAAAGTCCATTCATGGATTATCTTGACTCGATGAGATCATGTCGAAGGAGAAAAGCTCCGAGGCAGCATGGCGGCTCCGGCTCCATGTCAAAAGGTTATTTCGAATCGCTCAGCTGAATCATTGGCGGATGTAAAATCCACCTGCTTTTTTTTTATTATTAAAGTTTCCAATCTCGTCATACAACGTTAATAAATTCAATTTAGAATTAAAAAAAAAAATTCATAATTATTTTAATGATTCGTTTAAAAGGTAATTTATTAAATCAATAAATTGTATCTTTCTCTTTTTTTTTCTTTGATATTTGTAATGCTTGGAATTATTTATTCTTTTTGCGGAAATAAATTAATAAATTAATATAAAATAAATTTTTGAAAAAAGATATTGATTAATTATAATAATAATTGGGATGTCAGAAAAGTTCAAGGATAAGTTTATTGACATTTATTAAGGAAAATCTTCACTTAATCAACACCTCAAATATATTTATTTATTTTTTCTCTTTCTTTTTACTTCGTTTTTTTTTAATGAACCTTAAATTTGTATCTGCGAGGTTTTAGATATACTCGGAAACAACAATGAAACGACCTTAGGTAATCGAAAGTTGTGTTCTGTGCTTGTCACATCCAGATTTTTTGTGTCAACATATATATAGTTTCCGACAGCACGGTATATTAGAATTCAAGATGTAAAATGTTATAATCATGGGAAAATAATTATATTTTTTTACCATGACAACCATTTCTCCTATCTTTCCTATGAAGTACAAGAGTAAAGTGTGCTTCAAACAATTTTGAGACCAAAATTGTGTCATTTTAAAGAGTATCTAAAAAATAATTGATTTTTGAATTTTAATCAAAATCGTTAAGAGCTAAAATTGAAAAAAACTGAAAAAGTACATCAGTAAAGTACTAGTACTATTTCGGCTGATTTTGTTCAAAAGCTTCATGTCACGTCCCAGGGGAGTACCTAACTTAAATATAAAATTTAAACCTCTTAGATCTTTTCGTTCTTGAGATATTTTGTTCACAGACATACAGACAGATATACAGATAGAGCATGTCTCGAAAACCACTTTTTTGGATTCAGGGAACTTCAAAACGTGATTATCCATCAAAATCTCGACATCGAATTTTCGAAATCAATCCAATACTTTCTCTCTCTATATATTAACCTATATACAGGTAAGAGAAGTAAAAGAGTTTCAGACTAACTTCTTAGAAATTAGTGATGAATAGGGTTTGAAATCAGATTTTAGCCGAAACCGAAACCGAATTTCGGCCCCAATCTTGGTTTTGGCCGAAACCATAATCAAAACGGTGTATTTCCTATATAAAATTCACATCATTTTACTTTTTTTTTGTTACTTTTTCTTCTTACCTACTTCAGGTTTCGGCTGGTTTTTAGCCGAAACCGAAACACAAGACTTTTGGGCCGAAAATGGCCGAAACCGAAACCTCGGTCGGTTCCTAGTGATAAATAAAAAGATGGCCCATTACAAGGCCTTGACGCATTCTGAGAAAATAATCTAATTGCATTTTTTGTCGAGTGGTTTTTATTAGAAATTCAGGTAAATTTTGAAATTTTGTATTTTCTTTTTAAATCATTTTTTCTGATCTACCTCAAGATCACACCTGTGTGTCTTCGTGTACGAACAACAAATTTCCTAGTCCCCAAGTCTCGTGCCATTTTTTGGATATTTTATTTTGATTTATTAAAAATTTTTAAGCAATTAAAATTACAATTCATTCAATTTAACAGTTCTTTAATTATTAAATTAAATTTGACATTTGAGAAAATAAAAATATTTTTAATTAGCATTGATCACAATACACACCAACTAAAATCATTTTTACATAGCTTAAATAAAAAAGAAATATTTCCGATTGTCAAATTTTTGCCTAATCATACTTAAAAAAAAAATCTTTGACAACCTTGAGTCTTTTATTCATCCAATTGTTTAAAATATATTATTTTTATTGTTGCTTAATCATTGTATTTTCCAAAATATTTTCAGGCCGAAAAATGTTTAATGATTATCAAAATTTGTTGAAATATTACCGAATTTTAGATAAAATGAGGAGGACTCATTTGGGAAGTGGTCACTAGCTAGGGGTATGACTTTTACAATTTCTACTGCCTAAGATCCTTCTTGCTTAATCCGGCACTGCCACGATTAGATATACTAAAAATGTTATTAAAGCCCTCAGATCGCCCAAAATCCTCATCCTCACTCCAGAAATAATTTTCTGGTTGTAAATCAAGGGCAGATCCAGAGGTGTTTCTCGGGGGGGGGGGGGGTAATCTGGTGTGAGTGGTCGCACAACACACATTTTTTTCTTAATTTCGGTAATTTAAAGGCGCATTCTGTACTTGTTTGCCAGAATATAAATACAAATCAAATTTTTAAGTATTAATTTTTAAATTTTTAGATTAAAAATAAATTTTTTATAATCGTATGGAGGAAGGCCGTCTAATTTACAGGTAAGGTGAAGAAAATAGACTTAATTCGGCACAAAATTATTTATTACCAATGTCTACGTTTCGGGGACTATACGTCACCCATCCTCAGGACAAAGGTCGTAAAGTCTTTCGTGCCTCCAGCACTCGTGTAATAAATACAACAATAATTTTGTTGTGTGAAATGATGGCTGTATTTTATTTTAGGCTTCAGCTCACCATATAGCCAAATTACATGCAAATTTTAACCACGAGCCACTCTGAGTCAATGCTGACGGTATAGTGACGTAGTCCCCGAAACGTAGACATTGGTAATAAATAATTTTGGGCCGAATTAAGTCTATTTTCTTCACCTTACCAATAAATTTTTTTTTCGAAAAAAATGTATTTTTTTTAAATCTAAGGGGGGTAATTACCCCCTTTATCCCCCCCCCCATGTATCCGCCCTTGTAAATATAAGGGCTTCTGGTTGTAAATATATTTTTAATGAAAATCTCTTTTTATTGATTTATCATATTTTTTTATGCAACTGAAGGAAACTACTTTTAAGACAACACTTTCGACGACTAAGCATTTTGGTTGCCTAAGCTCAATGCTCCACTCTTGAGCACATCAGCTACTTCTGTACTATACATGTACAGGAGTGAGTGCATTTAAACTGTTATCCATATTTTCTCCATTTATTTAAAGGAAACATTTTCATAATATCTATTTAAAAAATTTCTAACAGGAATTCCGTGTCACTTTTTCTACGCATTTTCCAGGTGTAAATAAACAATTTTTTTTTTTATTTAGATAAAAAAAAATCCCAAGATAAATTATAAATAAATTTTCGTCATTTCTGAAATTACATTTAATTAGATTTCTCTTAACAAGAATGTTCTCTATTAGGAATTTTAATTGTTTTTTTATTACATATATAATATATATAATTTGAATATGTTTGAATACGTAAGTAATTTCTTTCTAAAAATAGTTATGATTATATTAACTTATTATATCATCGATTTAGATTTTTTTTTTAAATAATAAATCATTTAATAAGATGATTTAAAAAATGTTCAAGTGATAAATAGCCAGGTGGTTAAACTAAAATTTTTTGCTCTCTCCCCCACTATTTTTTACCTCTAGGGACTCCTATTACTTAATTTCATCGGTTGGTTCCGCCCTTTTTGCAATCCACCTTTTGACCAAATGACTAATCGTATGCCTGCCTGCTTGCTTGCAAAATCTGTAGAGAAAAACAATTTGTAAAATATTACTATTCGCATATCTTCGTATAATTTTAGCAAAAAATTTCCATAAATCAATGATGAAGTAATTAATTTTTTTTCAAGTGACACTGATTTGCCAAAATACTTTCTCCATCATGAATTTTTTTTATCTAAATAGTAATCAAAACTTGTTTAGTAATATTATTGTAATTAAGGAATAAATCCGTGAAGGGAGCTTCTTTTTTATTAAGAAATTTTTACTTTCTCTTACCTATGTACATATGTGATATATATAGAGAGAAAGTATTGGATTCATGTCAAAAAGAAGATGTCGAGATTTTGATGGATAAACACGTTTTGAGGTTTCCTGAATCCAAAAAAGTGGATTTCGCGACATGGTCTGTCTGTCCGTGTGAGTGTGTGTGTCTCCAAATATCTCAAGAACCAAAAGAGCTATGAGGTTGAAATTTTATATTTAAGTTAGGTACCTTCCTGGGACGTGACACGAAGCTTTTAATCAAAATCGGCTTAAGAGTACTAGTACTTTACTGATGCTAATTTTCCAGTTTTTTTTTTTCGATTTTCTCAAAATTCGCTCCAACGATTTTGTTTAAAATTCAAAAAATTATTTTTTAGATGCTCTTTAAAATGTATATTCTCATTTTGTTATTGAAATCTTCTGAATCTTTACTCTTGTACTTCATAGGAAAGATAGGAGAAATGGTTGCTATGGTAACAAAATATAAATATTTTCCCATACTTTTAAATTTTACATCTGAATTCATATGTTCCGTACTGTCGGAAACTAAATACATGTCGACACAAAAAAATCTGGTGTGACAAGCACAGAACACAACTTTCTCTTGCCGAAGAGTAAGAGAAAGTTGTGTGCTGTGTGACCAGTCACACCAGATTTTTATTAAGACATTTTTACTTTCTCTTACCTATGTATAATTGCAATATTTATTGTATATAGAAAGTATTAGATTCATGTCAAAAATAAGATGTCGAGATTTTGATGGGTAAAGACGTTTTAAAGTCCCGTGAATCCAAAAAAGTGGTTTTCGCAACATGGTCTGTCTATCTGTCTGTGTTCTTGGACAAAATCGCCCAAAGAGTACTAGAACTTTACTGATGTACTTTTTCAGTTGTTTTTCTATTTTTGAATTTCGGGAACGCGTCCTCAGGCTCCCATCCTAAGGAGCTATGACGATCTGATGAATTTGTTAATTTAGTTTACATATAATTACAATTATAATAAATGTTAAAATGTCATAGCTCGTGATGATGGGAGCCTGAAGACGCGTTCCAGAAACGACGACGAAATAATATAAAAAAAATTTTTATTTCTATTGTCATTGTTCATTGCCTTTCTTATTCACTTATCACTACAGCCATCTCTATTCTTCATTGGAGTGAAGCTTTTTTTCGAAGATTTTGAAATTTATTGCAATATAATTTTTTTTTTTTTCATATCATCATTATAAATTACATTAACTTATTTTAAACGTTTTTTATTCCTACTTGTCTTTTCGAAAACTCAAAAGTTTTTCAGATAATCAAGCATTTTTAGATTATACGAGAAAGTCAAGTGGAGTTCGTTCCCGAATTATTTATTTATTTATTTGTTGAACTTTTTTTTTTTAATAACTCACTTATTTGAGACTCGTCAAAATTCAAGGTGATTAAAGAGATGTTCTCTTTATCATTTCTTTCTTATTTAACACATAACCTTGGATTATTATTTCAGGATTAATTTTTAGTAAACAACACTGCAGTGGCTCTTGTTTTGATTATAAAAATCTAGCCAGAGACAAGGACATTTAGTCCTTGATCTAAAGAAGTGAGTGTAAGATTTTACTGACAATTATTAGGCCTTTTCATAAAATTTATTTTACAATTAAATTCATTAAATATTCTTATTATGGATATAGTTAGCTGATCTTTCTCTTATGATTTTCGAAAGAATAAAATCTACATACAGTATCTACAGATATACAGTGTATATATATATATATATATATATAGTGTCGCTAATGTTTCTTTCTGTTTGGGCAAATTCCCGTTTGAATTTCGAAACGAAATTTTTTATACCTCTAGAGAATATAGGAGAATATTATTTCCGTCCCGAAATCCCCATAACTTTTTAAGTTATAAATTGTTGAAGTTTACGATTTTCCCATAGGAAATGTATCATCAAGAAACATTTATTGTAACTATTTGACCAACTTCCCGTCGGAATTTCCAAATATGGTTGTATACTAGGGTGGCCGCAAAAAACAAAATTTTTTTGTTTCTTTCGGCCAAACCTCCTAAAAGTTGCTGGGGGGGGGGGGCATGGGACCAGCTATCTTCCGGGGGCCTGGAAAGCCCCATATTTTCTCAATTTTTCTTGGGGCAGGGAGCTTTCTAGGGTGGGGGGGGGGCGACACCACCCTAGTTACGCCCATGATTATAAATAACTTAGGTGGGGAGTCAAAATTAGCATCTCAAATGATATTTTAAGGAAACTCATTCTAAGAAATTTTTCGAAGCGGATTAAAGTGAATTAACTCAATGAAAATTTTTTATATTTTTATGACTAATTAAAAAATTATGAAAATTAATTATTCTTTATAGTTTGGAGGGGAAGTGGTGTAGGTTTTACGTGAAACATATTTATAAGTAAAATTATTTAATATATGTGAGGTAATATAACTTTAATTTTAATCTAATTTAATATATGTGAGGTATATAACCTAGTGAAACCTCACATATATTAAATAATTTTACTTAATTATCCTTTAATCTAGAAAAATAAAAAAAAAATTTACTATTTAATTTTTTTTAAAGCTAAAAATAAAAATATCCATCGAAATTTCAAAACTAAAAAAAAAGGAGATAAGTAGGGCTTATAGCTGGTAGTTCAATTAGGTTTGGTAAAGGAGAAAGAAAAATCAGCAGCTAATAATACAACTAGCTGCTGATTTTTCTTCTCCTATTTACCAATCCAAAAAAAAAAAAGTTTTAGTTGAATATGATTAATAGGAAAACTTTATTATTTTTTAATACCACTCTTTAGTAAATGTGTTTCTTAAGCCTTTCGGAACCTATTTAAATTGTAACTCAAACTAATTATTATATCCTTTATTGCAAACGATTAAATTTTTTTTATTTCTTTTTTTTTATTAGGCGTGTCTACAAAATGTAAACAACCACCTGTTTTTCATTCATTAAGCTCGAGTGATATATGATCATTCTTATAAATAATGAGCGATTATTTGAAATTGAAAGAAATATAAAAGCTATAATAAATTATAGATTAGCGTTAAAAAATTAATAATGTTTATATATTGTACGAGAATAATTAACTTTCACTAATTTTTTTTACGTATATACGCAATTCACAAATACTAGAATTCTAAATTATATATCAAATTTTAAAATTAAAAGAATTTATCAATGAGATTTCACATTGTGTTTAGCTACTTATCCTGACGATAAATAATTTTTCTCTATTTTTTTTTTTTTAATTCGTCGCTGTTATCTCATTCATATTTAATAAAATTCCCTATAAAAATGAATCTGAGAATAAAGCGCACACCTGGCTGGGTGTGGAACTCGTGTAAGAAACCTGCATTGTCTGTGTGGGCTTTAATTTTTTTTTTTTTAATTCGTTAAAATAATAATACCTTTTTTTTATTATATTACGTGAACGAGAGGAAGTTGAAATCTTTCCACAAGTCTTAATTAATGTTTATCGCTTGTGTATCGTGGTGGTTAAGTACAAATCCTCTTTTTTTAAATCAATCACGAAAAACTTTATTCATGCTTAACTCTTACCCCTTCGGTAAGAGAAAGTTGTGTACTGTGCTTGTCAAACCAGATTTTTTGTGTCGACATATTTTTAGTTTCCGACAGTCCCGTAAATTCGAATTCAAGATGTAAAATCTATAAACATGGGAATATTTATATTTTGTTACCATGACAACCATATCTCCTCTCTTTCTTGTGAAGTACAAGAGTAAAGTTGTCTTCAAAAGATTTCAATGGCAAAATGAGAATATACATTTTAAAAAGCATCTAAAAAAAATAAGTGATTTTTGAATTTTAATCAAAATCGTTGGAGCGAATTTTGAGAAAATCGAAAAAAACTGTAAAGATACATCAGTAAAGTACTAGTACTTTTTGGCCGATTTTGTTTAAAAGCTTATTTTCATGCTCTAGGTGGGTGTCTAACTTAAATATAAAATTTCAACCTCCTAGCTCAATTTCTTTGTGGTTTAATTTGAACACAGACAGATCATGTCGCGAAAACCTCTTTTTGGGAATCAGGGAACCTCAAAACCTGTATATTCATCAAAATCTCGACGTCGAATTTTTGACATGAATATATAGACGTAAGAGAAAGTAAAAATAATTAAATTTTTTTATGCATTTTTTATATTGAATATTTTAACTGAATAATCTAAGCACCTTGACTACTTCGAATCGCATATTATAAAAATTTCTGGTATAACCATTTATGACTTTAGAAAATTTATTTTATTATAGACCTGCACCTTTGTGATATAAACTTTATGATACTTGTATCTTATTATGTAAAGGAAAGTGGGAGAATTTACTCACTATATATAGACTTTAATCATAAGTTTTTTCATTTTGTAAATTAAAAAAATTTGACGGAACCTTTCAACAACTTCTATTTTTCTATTGGAAAAATTTAATTCATCTTATAAGGATGTGTATGGGCAGCCAAGGCGAAAAAAAATAAAATAAAAAAATCTATTTTTTGTGGACTCTTCGAGTGTCGATCGATCACACTCTATTTAATTCATCTTGTTTTTTTTTTTTTTTTTTTTTTATTAGAAATTTCTTAGTTTCATTTGTTTGGTAGGCCTAGAATATATTAAATTATGGAATATTATCGACTTATTTTTACCTACTTGATTGTCCTAAAGAGTAGGTCATTTGCTTTTTAGCTATATTTCTCTTCCTAATTTGTTTTTTTTTTGGAAAGAATTTTTTACTATGGTTTTTAAAAAAATTTCTAAAAGATAAGGATTGCGAATAGCAGCCAGGAAAAAATCAAATCAGACAAAAAATTAGATCAATTTTTATCAGATTTATTTGATCGTCGACGTTTCGGACGCCAGTCGCGCCCTTCCTCAGGACCTATGATCGATACATGTATAATTACTATAAATTAACAACAAAGACAATCGTTTTCCTTCTCCTTCATTTTCCCTCTATACTTACAATCAAAGAGAAGGAAAACGATTTCTTTGTTGTTAATTTATAGTAATTATACATGTATCGATCATAGGTCCTGAGGAAGGGCGCGACTGGCGTCCGAAACGTCGGCGATCAAATAAATCTGATAAAAATTGATCTAATTTTTTGTCTGATTTGATTTTTTCCTAGCTGCTATTCGCAATCCTTATTAAATTAAACAGCCATTTTCTCCATCATCTTTCTAAAAGATTTTTAAAAATCTAATTTCATGGAAATTTTAAAATATATCTTTTTTCTTTCATTCACTAGAGGACTCAAATCTTGTGCACACGAGCTGCCCGAGCTAAACCAGAAGTTGACACTTTTTCCTCACTTTCTATGACAATCTTACTCTTTGCCTTCAATCGATCGATTCTTCTCATAGTTGCACTTTCTTTTTATTTTACCAATCACGAATTAATTCAATTCTATTAATTTGATGCTCTTTTTTATTAATAATGAAATTAAAAATACAATATTTTAAAATAGCTAAGATCTCCTCTCTGGGGATCATATATTCGGTGACTACGAATTAACAAATGCGCTATGTCTTCTGCCCCCCCCCCCACCGCTTCTTATTTCTGGTATGTCTGTCCTTAATATGCCGAAACCGATAATAATGATTAGGAAAGAAAAACGTACCGTATTTATTTCTAAAATAAAATTGTTAGTTGTATAATTTTTTAAGCCAGCGTTTTCCAACATGGACCTGGACGCCTAAACCTTATTATTATTCTGTAAATGAAGATTTCAGGATTTTTTTTTTTAATTTATTTAAAAAATAAAAGTTTTGGGAGGCAAGGAAAATTTTTTCAGGGGAGGCGTTTTAGCATAAAGTTTGGAAAACGCTTGTTTAAGGATAAAGAATTAATAAAAACCAGCTACATTTTTTTACTCTCACTGAAGATGGCAAGGGCGGATACAAGGGTGGGGGGGGTAAAGGGGGTAATTAACCCCCCCTGAGATTTGAAAAAAATACTTTTTTTTCGAAAAAAAAGAAATGTATTTTGAATGTAAAATTTTAAAAATTAATACTTAAAAATTTGATTTGTATTTATATTCTGGCAAACAAGTATTGAATGCGCCTTTAAGTTACCGAAATTAAGAAAAAATAGTGTGCTGTGCGACGAGCCACACCTGATTACCCCCCCCCCCCCCGAGAAACACCTCTGGATCCGCCCTTGGAAGATGGTCACAATCGGCACCGAAACATTGGCTTAAAGGGAAATACATTAAATAAAAAATCTCTCTCCTTATATTAATAATTCTTTGCTTCTTAGATATATTCACATAAATTATAAAATTATTGGAATCTTGAATAAATACTTGAAGTACACTTGAAATATCGATTATAAATTTGTCTATTTATTTTTCGTGATTGAAATTTTGGATATCGATTTTTAATAAATCAGCCGGATCCTCTATAATAATCATCTTTTAATGAGGTATGCATTGAATTAAAAAAAAAATCAACATCCTCGATTCAAGGCTCGTTAAAACGAAGTGAGCGGCCTCTGGGGGAGTACAAAGGGCAGAAGGGCATAAGGGCTACCAGTAAATGGAAAGGAAAGGGTTAGCGGATAGAGGGAGAGAGATAAGCAGCAAGAGCAAAAGAAAGCAAGCAAGAAAAAGCACTTGGGTTTCGTAAGGCGTAAGCGGCTCCGGCTATTCGAGGTGCTTACGCCGTGCAGACGCCGTGCTTGATGATGATCTCATCGCCAGAAAGAGCTAAAAGAGAGGGAAATACACAACACAAACAGAAACCCAACCAAGCCCAAGCCCAAACACAAACACCCACCTCAGGCCAACAGACGATGTCTTCGACTTGTCTCGCTTTTTACTTTTCATTCACTAAACTCACCGTCCCTGTCACTTGGTATTAATTCATAGATATGGTTTTTTAATAGCTTGGGCTTGTTTTGTTTGATGACTCCGCCTTAAAATTAAATTATTTCAATAATGGAATTAAAGCATGATTGTTATGCTTATGTATAGATCATCATATAATAATCTCATTTATGATTTCTCATTTTGTGTGTGCAATTAGGACAAAGGTAAAGTTTTTACTTTCTCTTACCTATGTACTGTATATATATAATTTATATATAGAAAGAAAGTATTGGATTCATGTCAAAAATTCGATGTCGAGGATATACACGTTTTGAGGTCCCCTAAATCCAAAAAAAGTGGTTTTCGCAACATGGTCTGTCTGTGTGCAGTGGCGGATCCAGAGGTGTTTCTTAATTTTGGTATTTTAAAGGCGCATTCTGTACTTGTTTTCCAGAATATAAATACAAATCAAATTTTTAAGTATTAATTTTTAAAATTTTACATTAAAAATACATTATTTTTTTCGAAAAAAACTATTTTTTTTCAAATCTCAGGGGGGTAATTACCCCCTTTACCCCCCTTGTATCCACCCTTGTCTGTGTGTGTTCAATTTTAATCATGAAGGAATTGAGCTATGAGGTTGAAATTTTATATTTATGTTAAACACTCCCCGGGACCGAGAAAATAAGCTTTTAATCAAAATCGGCCAAAGAGTACTATTACTTTACTGATGTACTTTTTCAGTTTTTTATATTTTCTCAAAATTCGCTGTAACGATTTTGATTAAAAAATCAATTATTTTTTAGATACTCTTTAAAATGTATATTCTCGTTTTGCCCTCAAAATTGTTTGAAGCACACTTTAATCTTGTACTTCATAGAAAAGAGAGGACAAATGGTTGCCATGGTTACAAAATATAAATATTTTTCCATGTTTATAAATTTGACATCTTAAATTCTAATATATTGGCGGAAACTAAATATATGTCGACACAAAAAAATCTGGTGTGACAAGCACAGTACACAACTTTCGATTAGCGAAGGTAAGAGAAAGTTGTGTGCTGTGCGACCAGTCACACCAGATTTTTCATTATTATTATTATTATTATCTAGAGGGGAAGGGCAATATTTTTTTCTTGAATAGTGGGTGGGCAAAGTTGTGCGCTCGGCTTAGTACGACCCTTTATTAATACTTGATTTGTCTCATTTTTGGGTGGAAATACAATTACTTTTTTCTTTTTATTTATACTATAAAAAAAAAATTGTTATTGAGCCCCTATCTCTCAGTCAAGATTAGATCTTGCAATTTTAATGTTTATGTTACCTCGGGTAAATTGGATAGTCTGATGAGTGTTTCAAGATGGTTCAGGACAGGGAATCCTTGCGGTGATTGGATTTTGAGGCCATGAACTTCTAAGTTACTACGATCTATCAATGTAAATTGAACAATCTAAATAAATATTTTTTTAACATTCGAACTTCAAGAGGTATGAATGTTAGAGGCCTCGATAAAATCGATATTGTTTGGGAAAAATAATAATAAAACTTTAGAAAGTAATTATTTATACAACCCATATTATAATCATGTTGAAAATGGAATTTTATTAAGTAGTGTACATGGAACAGCGGGCCAATTTCCTTAAAATATATATTTGGTTTTAATTGAAAGTTAATAGCTATTTCATAATTAACTGCTTATTTATATAGGAATAAATTTAATACAATAAACTTAGTATGTCGGTAGCGGGAAGAGCCCACTGCCTAGGGGCGGCAAATGCTTAAATCCGCCCCTGATTATAATTAAATGAAAGAATCTATAACACAAATCCAATAAAAAATTTCCTAATAAATAATTTCAAAAGATTTTCTCAATCAATAATAAAATCAAATTATAAATCTCTTTAACCTTTTTTTTTATAAATGCCAAAATAAAGATACATACAAATACAATTGCAAAATCATCAATGAAGTCAGTCAGTCAGTCAGTCATTGCAATTTTTTTTTCTTCTCTCATGAATCAACCCGCGGAATCTTTCAGTATTTTAATTTGGCATTTGTTTCACTTTTACACAAACGACCTTTCGGTTTATTATTTTTTAAACATCGATTGTTAAGATGAAATCATAATAGGCGTGACTCACCTGAAATCATGGCATTACACTCTCCAAGTTGACATTTTTATAAGCAATATAAAATTTTCTTAAATGCTAAATTCATTCTTGTCTATAATTAGCGATCGGATAAGTGGTTAAAAATTTCTTTTTTAACTCCCCTTAAAAACACAATCTGGAAAATATCTATTCTTGATTATTTTTTTTATCTTGCCTGAATATTTGTATAGATTAAACTAATACATTTGTTTATCTTCAAAATCTATTGAGTCCTTAAAATGTATTGAATTTCACTTTAGAGAAGGATTATTTTATTTGATTCTTAAACAAGTATCAATTTTGTTTTTGGGATTTTTTGGGACTGATCATTTTCTGATCTCAAAAAATGTATTACATCTATAATTTATATTGTAGATTAATTTTTTTAAAACAGTTTGTAAGTGTATATTTATTTTGCTGGCGATAGCAACCCTTTGATCTCAGGAGCAAACCACGGATCTCCAGCCTATCACAGGCCATCCCATTACACTATGTCAGCGAGAAGAAAAAACCTATGAACCGTGACGAAACAATTATAAATTTCTAAATTTTTGAAACCTCATTTAGGATAGTACTACTTCCGGTTGACGGATTTACTCAGATATACTGAAGATCAAGGGTGTCAAACTAAAATACTTTCATTATTTGAGATAACATCGCTAAGTTTCTTCTTTTTTTTTTTTGATACTGGAGGTTCCAAATAAACTTCCTTATTTTCTAGACAAAGTTTTTCTTCATTATTGTTAATTTCATTAAAATTATTTTTTTTTTTTCTTTGTTGATTTTTGAGGTTTTTTTTGAGTAGGGGGAGAAGGAGCAATTATGAATACACTAGTGCTTTCTGACTACCAAGTTTTAGGCCTAACTGATTTTTCTTTTCTCCAAATTCTTTTGAGTGTTTGACAAGGATTCGATCTTTTTTTACCAAAATATTTGTACCAAAATTTAATTTATTAATTAAATCTTAAGTAATTAAGTAGATTTATAAATCCAATTGTTGCCTCTTTCTAAGAGAGGCAAAAATTATTAAAAATTAATTACACTCTAAACATATCAGAATTTTACAGATACGCTGAGAAAATGTTTAAAGATCATCATCAATAAAATTTCAAATGCTCTCATAAGATAGTTAATATTATAAATCATGAATATTGATATTACAAGAAAGTTTTGTCATTCTTTCGAAATATATTTCCCCTTGAGAAAGTGATGACCTCATCCTATGAAATTTTCTTCAAAATGACTTCAACTCCTCAAAAAAAAAAAAAAAACTTGTATCTAATGTCTGTTGAACTTGACTGCTTAATATCTCTGAATTAAAGCTCCGCAAAAAAAATAAGAGCTGAATCGTGAAGCACGAAATGTTATGAGCTAATACCTTTAAAAGAAGTGGAGCTGAGCTCATTTTTAATCATCTCTTTTATCACCTATTAATAATATTTTGCAACTTATTAAGGCTGGGTCTAATGACTGGCCAAGAGTCATGACCTTCAAGGCTATTGTCCTCTGCAATGTATCTGGATGACATCATGCAACACCTCCAAAACTACATCCTTGTTAGTTACCTGTTCTTTTTTTTATCTTTTCTATAAAACTTATTTTAATTTATTACGTTTCTTTTTTTTCCCGCAGCCTGTTTCTCTCTTTGATTGGTAATCATTTTAATCTTCTAAATTGCAGATCTGCATTTGCATAATAGACGGATTTAAATTGATTCATTTGTTCTTGCGTGATACCACCTACATAGTACACGCATCTAATAATTATTAATTAATAAATTATGGGATTTGCTTTGTTAAAATAAAAGGTTGTGTCATCTTGATAAAAAGGGCGTAGAATAAATTTTATGGATCTCATCTCCTAAATTTCTTTTCTTTTTCGTTCAAGTTCGCTTAGAAATAGACGATTCTAAATGAAATTCATATATTTTAGTCAATTCTTATTAAGCTTTTTTCATTTTTACTTTTTTTTACCTATATACCTTAATAAATATAGATGTATTTCATTCATTTCAAAAATTAGATGACAAGATTTTGATGGAAATACACATAAAAGTGGCTTCTGCAAAATGGTTTGAATTTAAAGAAAGAAGGAATAGTGCTATGAGGTTGAAATTTAGTTAGATACCCTCCTCCCCCTCCGTGACAAGCGAAAATAAACTTTTAAATAAAATAATAATACTATTAAACTTTATCAATCCACTTTTTGAGTTTTTCTCAGAATTCTAACGATTTTAATTAAAATTCATTTGAATCTTACCTGAACTTTGGTTCTCATTTTATGGATAAAGTACATTTACAAATAAATCTCATTTAACTACCTCAAGAATTTTTTCTGATCCATTTCACGTCGAGGATGGCCGCATATCTGACCGAAACGTTTGCTTAAAGTATCATTAATAACAGAATTTCACCTCGCTGCGATTGCTCTTTTTTCGATCTTAAGAATGTTCTTATATCCTACTTCATAGGAAACACATAAACTTATATCTTGATTTCCAATGTACTGCCGGAAACTAAAAACGACATATTATATGTCGACACAAAAAATCTGATGCGACAAGCACAGAACACAACTTCCAATTACCAGTCACACCAGATTTTTATTTATTTATTTATTTTTTTTAAATTTCCCCATCTCTCAACAGAGATTAACTCCAATTGGTACACGTTTTGAAGTCCTGTGAGTTCAAAAAAGTGGTTTTCGCAACATGGTCTGTCTGTCGGGGTTTGGGCATGAAGGAATGAAGAAATTGAGCTAGGAGATTGAAATTTTATATTTAAGTTAGACACCCACCTAGGGCGTGAAAATAAGCTTTTGATCAAAATCGGCCAAAAAGTACTAATACTTTACTGATATAGTTTTTCAGTTTTTTTCGATTTTCTCAAAATTCGCTCCAACGATTTTGTTTAAAATCCAAAAATCAATTATCTTTTAGATGCTCTTTAAAATATATATTCTCTTTTTGCAATTGAAATCTTCTGAAGACCACTTAACTCTTGTACTCCATAGGAAGGATAGGAGAAATGGTTACCATGGTAACAAAATATAAATATTTTCTCATACTTATAAATTTTACATCTTGAAATTCAAATGTACTGTACTGTCGGAAGCTAAATATATGTGGACACAAAAAATCTGTTTTGACAAGCACAGAACACAACTTTTAATTACCGAAGGTAAAAGTAAGTTGTGTGCGGTGCGACCAGTCACACCAGGTTTTTTATTATAAAAAAAAATACAGGAAATTTATCATTGATTTCAACTTTCCATATAAATTTGTAAATTAATCAAATTATCTCCTAAGAAAAGTACAATCATGGGTTTACATCATGTAAGTGGAAAGTGATCTCGAGTTACCCGATCTATCTATGTCATACTTCCTTCTTTCCTCATCAAACATCAAACTGTCCTAACCTCACGATCGCACCTAATTCTAATATTCCAATCCCGAAAAACGAATTTAAGGCATTGAAAGAGAAGTCCCTTACAGAAGTGAGATTACATATATGAATAATTTAGTAATAGGTAATAAAAAAAATTTAAATAATCTTAAAAACCAAATTTTATTTAAAAAAAATCACCTTGGAGTTTTTGTGAATCATATCTAAACTGTATTTTTTATAAAAAAAAAATTTGATATTCGAAATAACTTTTATGCCATCGTGATCTAATAGCTTGTTATTGAGTTATTCAATTAAAAAAAAGCTGAACTAAGAAACTTAATTGAAATATAAACATCTCAAATTATTAAGATGTATATATCTGACGACGTCCTAAAGTTACGTCATAATCTGACGCATTTATCTTTATCAAATGAAATATAAATGACTGAATGAAGGCTCTTAAATTTCACTTCATTCAACCTATTATGGACAATAAGTTAATAGGTTAGAGTGGAAATGCATTTGAATATTTAATAGAATTGAAAATGATATTATTGCACTTTAAATATGGAATTGCATTATTATAATTTCTCTCTTATTTAGTATCATTATATTATTAAAGTTATAGAAATAATTCTAAATATATCTACATTCTTTTAAATTTATAATAGAAAGTCAGCAAGTAAGGTTTATTGTTACATATTTTTATTATTACTTTCTCTTACCTATGTATATTAGGGTGTCCGTTATTTCCCAAATTGCGTTTCATGCTGCAAACGCCCCCTAAATTTTTAGGTTTTGACCTAAAAAAAAATATCAGACCCATATCAACCCTTAATATTTATATTAAACCGTGCCTAAATCATAATCCATTTCCCATTGAAATAACATGGGATTTTTGCACTTTTTGCAGTTTATTTTACCAAAGAAAAATAGATATAATCGATTTTTCATAATCGATTATTTTTCCCATAATCGAAATAATCAATTATTTTGCCCATAATCGAAATATTCGATTATTTTTCCCATAATCGAAATAATCGATTATTTTTCCCATAATCGAAATAATCGATTATTTTTTTCCATAATCAAACACCCCTAGTGGAGATGTGTGTTAGAGGGGAAGAAAAAGTCTGCCACTTCTTTCTTGTTAATTCACTCTCTTTCTAACTCATTGAATTTTTTTGGCTGCCTAACTTAAAGGGGTCCAGGCATTCTTATTTAATCCACTTGGCATCCAAATGGCTTAAATAAAAATCATAAGACTGCCTGAGATTCGAACCCTTGGTATAGAAGGCAGGCGCGCTATCAACTACACCAAGCCCGAGGACCGAAAATTTTTATTCCAACTGATCATGTGTTTATTTATTGTTGTAATTTTATTTTTTTTGTTGCCGATATCAGATAATTAATCAGAAAAATATTTTTATTAATAATTTTTAGCAATTTTTTATTTGAAAAATTCATCCATGGCAACCTTTACTCTTTTTCGTGAAAGATTTTGGCAAAAAATTGATCTCCGCCTTTGTCATTAAAATTACTTTGAAATTCTTCAAGACTTAAAGAAGCCTAGGCATCATCGATTCCTCTCATACCTTTATTTATATAAACAAGGTGTCCGAAGAGCCTGAACTAAGTTGGCAGCTCCGGCTGCATTCCATCAAGTCACAATGAGAACAATGATGCAATCTTACAAAAAAAAAAAAACCTTCAAGATGAATCTAAAATTTCTCCAGAGATCCCTTTATTATATTTCTTAGAAATTTTTCATCTCTTTACAAAATAGAAATAATATAAATAGATGGACTCTAGAGCCCGAGTTTTTTTTTTTGTGTTTTTAGGCATCTGGGGCATTTAGATCCCATCTTTATTTATTTCAATTGATTGCTAACCAATTCAATTAAAAGGTTTTTACCTAGGACGGGATGCGAACCCTCAACCTTTAGCACCAGTAGCTCTGTGAGCCACAAGTCAAGGGCAAAGTCTTAGTAGAAGAGGGTGATAATTAATCAAGATTGACTCTTTTGAATATTAACTTTTTTTTAAATTTTATTCAATATGTTCTATGTATGCATATACGTATATTAATGAGAACTATTTTTAATGATTGCCCAATTGAATTCTTAGAATAATATAGCCCTCTTTGCAATTGCTTTTATTGCACTCATTGGACATTGCGTGCGTCCAATCTTTATATAAATACTAATCTATTTAATTGATACGCGTAAAATATCATTCTAAATGCATCATTCACGGAGATAATAATTATTTCATCGACATACATCTACTGTTAAAGGAAATATATGGCAAAATATAATATTTTAGGGTGGTTCTTATTTAGGGTATGTTCGAATTTTTATTCACGATAGTCCTAAATCGGTTCCAAATCTATAAAAAAATTCATGCCAAGTTTTAGCTCTTAATTTTTAATATTACCCCCCCCCCCCGATTGGCAGTTTTTAATGGAAATAACATAGGAAAAGTTCTGTTATTAATTTGGAATTTTTTACCTCATGAACTAATGAACAGATCATGTCGACAAATGATAATTCTTATAGCAAATTTCTCTCTCTACAAAAAAGGTCTTTTATGATTTTTTGCTAACTTGACTGGTTCAAAAGTTATTCGAGGTCGAAATTGACTAGAACTTTGATTTTCACATCGAATAACTTTTGACACAGTCAAATTAGCAAAAAATCATAAGATACCTTTTTTGTAGAGCGTTAAATTTGCTATAAGAATTATCATTTGTCGACATGATCTCTTCATTAGTTCTTTAGGTACAAAATTTCAAAGTAATAACAGAACTTTTCCTATGTTATTTCCGTTAAAAACTTTGGCTATCGGGGGGGGGGGGAAGTTATTATTAAAATTAAGAGCTAAAACTTGGCATGTATTTTTTTTTATAGATTTGGAACCAATTTAGGACTATCGTGAAAAAAATTTGAATAAGAACCACCCTAATATACACATTTATTTAGAAGAAAAAAAAATTTAGAAATTAAAAACGTTTAATTATATAGTTTTTTTTATCATTTTAAAAAAGAATGAAGTAATCATGCTCCTGGATCGTAACATAGTAGTTGAGTACTCGCCTATTGTGCTTGGAGTCACAGGTCCCAATTGTTCTCATTTAGTCGAAAATTTATGAATTTCAAGTATTTAATTAACTTTTTGAATCCTTGAAACAGTCTGGACTATAAATATGTACGCTTGAGAGGGCAGCAGATGAAATATGCCTACTACAAAATGTGAAACCAAACTTTAAATTTCCTGTATAATTTGAATCATATTTAATTTAGATAGGCCCTATCCGATTTTTTTAATTTAATTTAAAGATTTAATTTAGCAACATCTTTTATTAAACTTATCTGGGTTTCGTCCTTTCGAAATGAACATGCTCAGCCTGTCTGAACATTCCATTGTCCTGGTCTCATCCTTTTCAAAGAGCACGCGTGTCTCTGGCGTTGCGTGTCTGCATGCGAATGACGTCACGGATGCTCAAAACATCAACAAGCCTCCACTTAATTAAGTTCTCCCATTTTTTTTTTTAATTTCGAGAAATTAGACAAAAACTGCTATTTGAAATATCCAAATTGAATTATAAACAGTGAAAGGATTAATTATGTTAATTTATGCTTCGCTCTGATGATGATCATGCAAAATTTTTTTTTACCTGAAATATTTTTATTATTTTTTAATTTGAAGTCTTCTTTTTTATTAAAAATTAACGAAAATCTCTGGTCAAAGTTTAAAGATAGCATCATAAAAATTATTAACATTAATTACTGTTTAGTGTTTTGACTCTCTCTGACATCACTTTAGTTGCCGAAAAAGATCTTAAACAAAAAAAAAAAAAAAAATTAATGAAACAAAACCAACAATGTAATGTAAATGCGCAGGTGGTGGTCATTTTGAATATTTACTTTAGTGGAATAAAAATATTTGAATAAATTTAATTAGTTGTATTAAATTCTATCCTTCATTCCAATTATGAGTTATGTTTGGAGATTCGTTTTTTTAGCATAAAAATTCAAATATTATTTACAAAATCTCGACATAGAAATTTTGACATGAATTGAATACTTTCTCTCTATATATTTCATATAATATATGAAATACCCTATATTATAGGGTAAGAGAAAGTAAAAAAGAAAAAAAGCACAGTGTTATACCATTTTAGAATCTTGATTAAAAGAGCTAATTTTTTTTTTTACATAATTTGCCATTATTGTTTATTACATATTTTTATAAGATATCAAGAGTCAAAGTTAGCTTATAAAAATTTTTTAGCACATATATCCGGCAAAAATAATTTTTTTCTCAAAAAGTATAATACTCACTGTTATTTTCTGAATAGTGATCGATAACAGTGTTATTCGATTTTCCAGACTTTCAAAAAATGTCCTTAACTCGAAAACCAAGAGACTTTTATTTAAAAATTTTTTTTTTTTCATTTGAACACTCATGAACTGACCTATCTCCTGTTCACGGATTATCTTTGAGTTCTGGGACGCCCTGCATATCATATAAAGACCTACATAGGTTAAAGAAAGTAAAAAAATTTTAAAAAATTGCTGAAACGGACTGGGGATTTGAAACAGCATAGCCCAAAAAATTATCAGATATATAAAAGTATTTTATACAAAGATAAAACGGTCAAACAAAACTTTCAAGTAAAAAAATATGCGTCTAACAAATACAGGTCAAATGAAAGATTCAAGCAGATAAAATAAAAGTTTTGTGTAGGAGTTTAATTTTATTCAAAAAAGTACAAACTTCGATTATGGCTTTAAGTGATGTTATTATTATTTTTTTTTTTTTGTTATCTCTTCTAGTTATTATCTGTAGTTACTTGCCGATAAAACAATAAATTAGGCTAAGAATAGAAATGACGCGATCCGAGCTGTTGATAAAAGATAGGCAGAGGAGAAATTTCAGATCTATTTGAAATACTCTGTAGTCCTCTGAAATTTTTTTTTTTTTTGTAATTTCATCAGATCCGTCCTTTCTTTAGTATCAAAAACATGATTTTACTTCAAAAAAGGAACCTACAATATTCATCTATTGTTGTAATGGATAAGCGGAATGTTTGTATTTTTATAATGGTGAAATCGAACTTCGGTTATCATTGTTATAATATAAATCTCAGCCAAAAACATCGGAGATGCAAAAAGGGGCGCCTCGCATTATTTTTGCCTAGCGTCGAGGTGAAATCAAAAAAATGCGCCTCGCTTTTCTGATTTATATAAAAGCGAGGAAATATTTTCACTTAAATAAAACCCCTACAGAATTTTATTTGTTTCATATATCCTCGCTTTTATATAAATCAGAAAAGCGAGGCGCATTTTTTTGATTTCACCTCGACGCTAGGCAAAAATAATGCGAGGCGCCCCTTTTTGCATCTCCGATGTTTTTGGCTGAGATTTCACTTCTTTTTGTGAAATATTACATGAAAATATTATTTATTAATTTTTGTTTATTAAATATTAAGTTATCCCATGAATAGATCTTTTAATATGCATTCCAAACAGTAAAAATTAAATACATCGTTTGGTATCCATTCGAAACGATAAACATAGGATTTTACCAAATTTTATAAAATTTTAGGTTTTTTATTTTTGTTATGTTGGTAGATTGTAAATACTTCGTTTGGTATTCATTCGAAACGATAAACATAGGATTTCACCAAATTTTATAAAATTTTAGGTTTTTTTATTTTTGTTATGTTGGTAGAATGTAAATACATCGTTTGGTATCCATTCGAAACGATAAACATAGGATTTCACCAAATTTTATAAAATTTTACGTTTTTTATTTTTGTTATGTTGGTAGATTGTAAATACTTCGTTTGGTATTCATTCGAAACGATAAACATAGGATTTCACCAAATTTTATAAAATTTTAGGTTTTTTATTTTTGTTATGTTGGTAGAATGTAAATACATCGTTTGGTATCCATTCGAAGCGATAAACATAGGATTTCACCAAATTTTATAAAATTTTAGGTTTTTTATTTTTGTTATGTTGGTAGATTGTAAATACTTCGTTTGGTATTCATTCGAAACGATAAACATAGGATTTCACCAAATTTTATAAAATTTTAGGTTTTTTATTTTTGTTATGTTGGTAGATTGTAAATACTTCGTTTGGTATTCATTTAAAACGATAAACAAAGGATTTCACCAAATTTTATAAAATTTTAGCTTTTTTATTTTTGTTATGTTGGTAGCACTCCTTCTTATCACGTTAATCAAGAGTCGCGGGAGCGACTCGTCGCCGAGCATGTGAAAAGCAAAAGAAAGCAAAGAAACTCTTAATTCTACCATTTAGTTGATATTCCAATAGATGCCAATGGCCCATTGCATTTAGATGGACGAGTCGTCCCTAGACTATATTATCAAGAATGATTTTAAATCCTTAATAAAAGATAGGGACGTGAAAAAATTTTTTTGAGAAACTTTTCTCTTTTCTGGGCGAATATCTCAAAAAGTTTTTAAGATATCGGAGCCAAATTTTTTTTATATTAAACTAGAATAAATAAGGATTATTTTGAGCACGAATTCAAAAAAAAATTCCAGTGCCAAACAGAATGGCAGAGGCTCAAAGTTGAGATTTTGCCGATTTCGGAAGGTCAAAAGTTAGTCTCTTATTTTTCCTTTTTTTTTTTTCTTTTTTTTTTTTTTTTTCATTCTTTTCTTCAATTTTCAAATTTTTAGACAAAGCTACAGGTTTCCCTGCTGGACCGATTAGGATGAAATTTAAAATACAAATAGATACTATCAAAAACCCGATACCTTTGATATAAAATTTCATTTTGGATCAAAAGTGACTTTTTGAGAGGTATTCAAAATTTCAAATTTGTCCTATCTTTAACATGGCGAAAAGACAATTTTGACTATTTTGCTCCCTGATGACGTCATCTAGGAACATATCTATTAATATTAGTAATTTTCATCCCTAATGGAATAACAATTTTTAGAATGGATCCCTTCAGATAGAAATACAATAGATTAACGTGATAAGAAGAAGTGCTACCAACATAACAAAAATAAAAAACCTAAAATTTTATAAAATTTAGGGAAATCCTATGTTTATCGTTTCGAACGGATACCAAACGATGTATTTACATTCTACCAACATAACAAAAATAAAAATTCTAAAATTTTATAAAATTTGGTGAAATCCTATGTTTATCGTTTTGAATGGATACCAAACGATGTATTTACATTCTACCAACATAACAAAAATAAAAAACCTAAAATTTTATAAAATTTAGGGAAATCCTATGTTTATCGTTTCGAATGGATATTAAACGATGTATTTACATTCTACCAACATAACAAAAATAAAAATTCTAAAATTTTATAAAATTTGGTGAAATCCTATGTTTATCGTTTTGAATGGATACCAAACGATGTATTTACATTCTACCAACATAACAAAAATAAAAAACCTAAAATTTTATAAAATTTGGTGAAATCCTATGTTTATCATTTCGAATGGATACTAAACGATGTATTTACATTCTACCAACATAACAAAAATAAAAATTCTAAAATTTTATAAAATTTGGTGAAATCCTATGTTTATCGTTTTGAATGGATACCAAACGATGTATTTACATTCTACCAACATAACAAAAATAAATAACCTAAAATTTTATAAAATTTAGGAAATCCTATGTTTATCGTTTCGAATGGATACCAAACGATGTATTTACATTCTACCAACATAACAAAAATAAAAATTCTAAAATTTTATAAAATTTGGTGAAATCCTATGTTTATCGTTTCGAATGGATACTAAACGATGTATTTACATTCTACCAACATAACAAAAATAAAAATTCTAAAATTTTATAAAATTTGGTGAAATCCTATGTTTATTGTTTTGAATGGATACCAAACGATGTATTTACATTCTACCAACATAACAAAAATAAATAACCTAAAATTTTATAAAATTTAGGGAAATCTTATGTTTATCGTTTCGAATGGATACCAAACGATGTATTTATTTTTTACTGTTTGGAATGCATATTAAAAGATCTATTCATGGGATAACTTAATATTTAATAAACAAAAATTATTAAATAAAATTTAAATGTAATATTTCACAAAAAGAAGTGAAATCTCAGCCAAAAACATCGGAGATGCAAAAAGGGGCGCCTCGCATTATTTTTGCCCAGCGTCGAGGTGAAATCAAAAAAATGCGCCTCGCTTTTCTGATTTATATAAAAGCGAGGATATATGAAACAAATAAAATTCTGTAGGGGTTTTATTTAAGTGAAAATATTTCCTCGTTTTTATATAAATCAGAAAAGCGAGGGCATTTTTTTGATTTCACCTTCGACGCTGGGAAATGCACCATCTGCATGTCCGATGTTTTTGGCTGAGATCTATTTCTATCTGAATGGATCTATCCTAAAAATTTTTTGTTCCATTAGGGATGAAAATTACTAATAATAATATATATGTTCCTAGATGACGTCATCAGGGAGCAAAATAGTTAGAATTGTCTTTTCGCCATGTTAAAGATAGGACAAATTTGAAATTTTGAATACCTCTCAAAAAGTCACTTTTGATCCAAAATGAAATTTTATATCAAAGGTATCGGGTTTTTGATAGTATCTATTTGTATTTCAAATTTCATCCAAATCGGTCCAGCAGGGAAACCTGTAGCTTTGTCTAAAAATTTGAAAATTGAAGAAAAGAATGAAAAAAAAGAAAAAAAAGAAAAAAAAAAAAAAAGGAAAAATAAGAGACTAACTTTTGACCTTCCGAAATCGGCAAAATCTCAACTTTGAGCCTCTGCCATTCTTTTTGGGACTGGAATTTTTTTTTGAATTTGTGCTCAAAATAATCCTTATTTATTCTAGTTTAATATAAAAAAAATTTGGCTCCGATATCTTAAAACCTTTTTGAGATATTCGCCCAGAAAGAGAAAAGTTTCTCAAAAAAATTTTTTCACGTCCCTATCTTTTATTAAGGATTTAAAATCATTCTTGATAATATAGTCTAGGGACGACTCGTCCATCTAAATGCAATGGGCCATTGGCATCTATTGGAATATCAACTAAATGGTAGTATTAAGAGTTTCTTTGCTTTCTTTTGCTTTTCACATGCTCGGCGACGAGTCGCTCCCGCGACTCTTGATATATACTTTAGTCGAGAAGAATAATTAAAAATCTGGTGTGATGGTCACACACAACTTTCTCTTACCTTTGGTATTCGAAAGTTAAGTTCTGAGCTTGTCACATCAGATTTTTTGTGTCGACATAGGCCTATATTTATTTTCCGAGAGTAAGGTACATTCGGTTTCAAGATGTAAAATTTATAAGTAGGGGAAAATATTTATATTTTGTCACCATGGCAACCATTTCTCCTATCCTTTCTATGGAGTACAAGAGTAAAGTGGTCTTCAGAAGATTTCAATACAAAAATGAGAATATACTATTCTTGTGTTGGGAGATATGGCCATGCCAATTTGGAAAATTTCAATCATGGATAACTTGATTTTTTCAAATGGAACATGCTACTTTTTTTATCGCATTGGACGTGAAATTTAATTATCTTTCAGATGATATAAGGTTGTCTATATCTATCTTTGATAGTTTTCTTTTTATTCCAAAATATCTGATTAATTTGACTTACGAATGAAGAAAACAATTTAAAAAAAATTAAAAAAAAAATCCAAATGCAAAATAAAATTGTAATAAATGGAAAAGATAATGCTAAATATTCGAAAATCTATTTAAATTTCCTTTAGAACCATTTATTTGAACTCCTCAAAGTCCCACTTGCTCAAATTCGGGTTATGATTTTTCAACAAGATGGCGCACCTCCTAACCTGAACATAACCCTAATTTATTTTTCGAAAAGTTCAAATAAATGGTTCTAAAGGGGCCCTTACACGATCAATCATACTGTCAGTCTGAGTGAATCAGTCCGATCGTCAGTATTTTCTTCATTCAAGTATAATTTTACACGTAGCATTCAGACTACCAGTCAGAATAAAGTTTTTTTTAGCTCATTCGACTGTGGGAAGCCACTAATTTGTCTTCTTAACTAAACTAACTTTGTTCCCTGCCACTAAGTAACAATAAAAAACAAAAAGAAAACGGCCATCAGTCTTCAGTCTTGCCCATACACGTTCAATCAAAACGCCAATCAGCTCAAATACTGTCAGTATGATTGATCGTGTAAGGGCCCCTTAAAGGAAATAAAAATAGATTTTCGAATATTTAGCATTATCTTTTCCATTTATTACAATTTTATTTTGCATATGGATTATTTTTTTAATTGTTTTCTCCATTCGTAAGTCAAATTAATCAGATATTTCGGAATAAAAAGAAAACTATCAAAGATAGATATAGACAACCTTATATCATCTAAAAGATAATTAAATTCACGTCCAATGCGATAAAAAAAGTAGCATGTTCCATTTGAAAAAATCAAGTTATCCATGATTGAAATTTTCCAAATTGGCATAGCCATATCTCCCAACGCAAGAATAATTCGGGGTTCCCCATCTGGCCTACATTAGTACATTTCATGGTTAGTAACCTCACAAAAGAACAGTCCCTTAAGTTTTATGGTTCGCGAGATATTCAATTTTTTCTAGACAGCAGTTTTTTCACTAAAGCCCGATTTGCGGCTAAACGGTTTGGTTTAGAATACATTGCATGACATAAAGTCATACTAAAATTGGCCGTATAATCCAAATATGCAATAATATACAGGGCGTTCCATTTAAAAAAACATAACTTTGATCTGGACCACCCTGTATATGAGGTGCAATTGGAACAAAAATATTTTTAATTTGTAGCCCTAAAGGCCCCACATTATTGATGATCAACAAACTTTAAAAATGTCCTTTGATAAGCCCTCAATCTTCCGTCGACGCATTATTGGCCCACCCGGTATATATTTAATATTTTTCTACGATCTGTAGTTCAGGCAGTAATTTTTATGCGTACAGACAGACGCACAGACAGACGGATACCGGAATCTCTGCATAAGCTCTCTCCCTTAGTAGCCTACTACGTACATTGAGAGCTAAAATTAAAAGATTCTAATAGAAATGACAATTTCTATATTTCTACATGTATATTACTGACATCATTGATGTTGACATAAAGAGGAATAGAAATCTATTTAATATGATAAAGCCTATTTAGTAATTCAATTTAATACATTACACGAAGATGACTGGTATTTTTATTAAAAGAAATAGCCAGTTAAGACCAAAGAAGAAAATACTCTTGACCTTTTTACAAATGCCCCTTCTCTTTTTCTCGAATAAATATATTTTTTTAATGATTTTGTCTCAGGATTTTTACGTCCTTTATTATAATTATTTATCACAAATCATTTTTGGTACAGCCTATAACGGTAATGCCATATGATATCAATCTCGTCGTTTATTTTTATTAAATTTTTTATCGATTGATGAGTCCTAAAAAAAGCATCCTTGCACGTTTTTTTCGCGTGGGGTGGCTTAAAGATGCAGAAATAATAGAAGCTTATCTCTTATCTGAAGGAAACGCTTTTCTCTCCCACGACTTGAATAAGCCAAGAAAGCGAGAACGTTGATGGTCGGTCCATAGTTCTCAGCCTCCCCTCATCTTATCAATCTTTTATCTTTATCTCTTATATCTTTCGAGGCCTCTCTCTTGTCGAGATCAATTTAATAAAATTGTTATTTAACTTATATAACGAGATATATTTATCTTTATATTTTATGGGTAATCCAGAAAAATCCCTTATATGTGGAAAATTTTGAAATTAATACATTCTTCTTTTGTTACATATATTTTATCTGCACTTTAATTTTGGGGTTTCGACAGACTTCGAAATTTTCTTTTTTTACTTTCTCTTGTCTATGTATATATGTGATATATATCGAGAGAAAGTAATGGGATTGATGTCAAAAATTCGATGATTCGAGATTTTGATGGATATACACGTTTAGAGGTCTCCTGAATCCAAAAAATCTGGTGTGACCAGCACTCTTACCGAAGGGTAAGAGAAAGTTGTGCACCGTGCTGGCGACACCAGAGTTTTTGAGTCGAGATATATTTAGTTCCCCATAGCACCTTAGTTCCAAATTCTTTAAATGTTGAATGCTTGAAATAAGCTATGGTTATTTTTCAAAATTTTAATCTCATATTTGGACATTTTATACACAATAGAGAATCCTAAATAAATATAAAATTTCATAAGAATTAATTGGGATATAAAATTTCGTATTTTGATTACACTCACAGTCGCATAGAGATACGGGATCCATATTATTGGAGGGGACCTCAATAATACTAACCCATTTACTTCATTTTACTAGAAAATGATAATATTTTCTCTTTGTTTCAGGTAAGGAGAACAACTCATTCTCATTCATATATAACTTAAGAATAGAAATAAAAAGGTCAGTATTTTTTCATATTAACATATATGATGTATATAATACAAAAATGTTTTGCTTTTCACCTTCCGCTTTAATTCGTTATTTTGATGCAAGTTAATATTTATAACCATCCTGAACCCTTTCGATGATTGTAATACTGGATTGGATGGATTTGTCTAACACTTATTTTATTTTTTTTCTCTTGAATTTTTTTTTCAACAAATTAAAAATTAACCTCCCCCCCCCCGAAAAAAAATTTTATACACGCCCCTGATTAAACCATTACCATTTTTAGACATTTTTTTTCTTGTCCTTAAAAATTATTTTCAATAAAAATTCATTTATCCTTTTGGTTTTAAAATTTCATCTCACACCCAAATTTGACTTTTAAATTTATTTAAATTCCAATCAAAACAAACTAAACATTCAAATATATTCCATCCTATCAAATTCTTTAATCAAAAGGATATTAAGTTGATTGATATATAGCTTGGAATTAATAATAATAATAATAATTGGAGGTATTTAAACAAAATGGAACAAATATTATTCTAATTAATAATGATTGTAACTAATATAATCAGTGACGTCGCTAGGTGGGGATAAGGAGGCGCTCGCCCCTCTCCCTCCTCTCTAAGGTATTCGCTACGCCACTGAATATGACAGAGATTTAACTAAAATAGGCTAATAGTCGGAGAGCTGGAGACAAAAATGGGCAAGAGTTTCTGAAGGCTAATATTTTCAGAATAGGTTGCATTTTAGTGATGGAAAGATACTCTAGAGTCAACACTTCCAGTACCGGGACCTTTGGCTGGAATAAGCCGGTAAAGTTGTGGGAAGATGGTTTTTCGAAAATATCTCGAAAACTATGCGGTTTTCCGCAAAAATTCATCCATATAATAATAATCGAAATTAAATTGCAAACAAAAATGGTCTAGTACATAATCACGCCAAAGTGAACGGTTCGGGAGATATAGAGGGCTAAAATTGTAATTCTAACAATGGTTGTCATGGTAACAAGATATAAATATTTCTCTATCTCAGTGTCTTCTTTTATATGAATTATAAATTTTACCCCTTTTTTTACCTCCCGAACCGTTCACTTTAGCGTGATTATGTTCTAGACCATTTTTGTTTGTAATTTAATTTCAATTATTTTTGTATAGATGAATTTTTGCGGAAAACCGAATAGTTTTCGAAATATTTGCGAAAACCATCTTCCCGCAACTTCTCCGGCTTATTCCCGCCAAGGTCCCGGTACTTTAAGTGCTGACTCTAGAGTATCTTTCCTTCACTAAAATGCAACCTATTCTGAAAATATTTGCCCATTTTCGTCGCCAGCTCTTGGACTATAATCATTGAAAAATTTTTGTAAAAAATAGTGAGATGTTATTAATTATAATTAAGTAGAGTCCCATCCTCCCTCTTTAATTTTACTTAAATTTTCCAATTTGAAGTAAAAATTTCTAGAACTTTTTCTATTTTACACATTTATTTACTCTTTGTGCTACTAGCTATAGGCTATACAGCATCTTCTTCATTATTTTAATTCATGAATAGGTAATATTTTACCTACTTAGACTGACCCCTCATACTACCCCCTGGCTTCATATCCCACTCTATTAAAAATTAATAATTTATATTAAAAAAAAAATAAACGTCATTTTGATTTTATGTTATATATTTTTTAATTGAATAAATTATTTATTTATAATATTAATTTAATTTATTACCTGAGAGTAATTAAAAAAAAATTTTATTTAACTTTCTATTTTTGATGAATCAGTTTAAAAATTATTTCATTTGCCAAATGATTTTGTAAAATTTTTATTTTTTTTCTCTCTTGGTGTTTTGGTCGTCAGCCTTGGCGCCTTCCGTTGACCTAATGACGTCATTTTAACTCTCATTTATATATATATTTAGAGCTATATAACCGATAAAAGTATTCCATTTGATGCTAATAGATTTAGAACCATTTTCCTTTGCATATCATTAAAAGGAGCGCCAAATTAAATTAATTAAGCAAAAACAATTTAATGGGTAAATAATTTTAAAATGAATGGAAAAAATATAGGTCATTTATCAAATTAAATTTTATCTATTTTAGATTTCATAATAGAAAATACTTGTCGTTTTTAAAATTAAAAAAATGTCAGGTTTTTTTAAGGTCACTAGGATAGTATTATTAATACATCTTAATCATTTACTGGCAATAGGCTATGGATCATATTTTCTACTTTCTTTTACCTATGTATGTAATATAGAGTAAGAAAGCATTGCGATCATGTCAAAAATTCGATCCGAGATTTGATGGAAATACGTTTGAGGTCCCTTAGTCCAAAAAAAGTGGGTCCCGCAAAATGGTCTGTCTCTCTGTCTGTGTGTTTGACGATGTAACGTCACTGACTTTACTGAGGTTCTTTTATAGTTTTTTTCGAATTACTCTGAATTTGGCCCAACGATTTTGATTAAAGTTCTTAATCAATTATCTTTTAGATGCTCTTTAAAAAATATATCAGTAAAATCTTTCGAGAAAATTATTTGAAGTACACTTTTTATTAATTTTATATTAATATAGAAAAAGTTTTTTCTTTTGCAGGTGTTTCAGCAATGATCAATAAGAAAACTTTATTTTAGATTTGAAAATTTTAATGGAAAGAAGACGACCAGTCTGAGCATTTATCCTGGTTTCGGTCACAAAGGACCATCGTCAGGCCTGTAAAGCAACATCAAAGTGTCAAAACAGCAGGGGCATATATAAGGGGGGGGGAGCCGAGGAGGCCCGCCCCCCCCGAAATTTCCCAAACACATACCAGGTATACATATATAGGGATATACAGACATCAGCGCAACAAATTTTTCCTCAGGATGGAAAACTTTGGTTCCGCAAAAGAAAAAATGTTCCGCAAAAAATTTCGTGTGAAAAAAATGTAGTTTCTAAAAAAAAAAAATTTCCTCAGAAAAATTTTTGAGTTCAGGCCCCCCCCCCCCCCCCCCGAAAAAAATTTCTATATACGCCCCTGCAAAACAGGCTATTAGTCTTACAATTAGTAGAATGTACATGTATAGACAAAATTTTTTACATTTTTTACATATAATCATTTTAAAAAATAAAAATATTTGTCAATTCAACATACCATAAATTTTCGATCTCCGTATTTTCGTATATTATGCCAAACAAAAGTTTTATAATGAGGAAGATCTTGGTTTCTATACTATGTTTATATCACCATACTTATATATAAAGCCCTTAAACCGGTGTCAGATGTGTGAACCCACCAATCAGGTCTCAGGGATAGCGCTGATTGGCGAAATTCAGAGAGGGCGGAGTCGGAGAGGCAAATTCAAAATTTTTAACTACTAAACGCATACGAGACGCCGCCCGCCAGGGCTAAGTTGATTATGGCGCAGCTTCTCCGCGCCATAATCAACTTGTATATATATAGGCCTATATTTAAGATGATTATATGTAAAAAATGTAAAAAATTTTGTTAAAAAGATCTATACATGTACATTCTACTAATTGTAAGACTACCCTGTTTTGACACTTTGATGTTGCTTTACAGGCCTGACGATGGTCCTTTGTGACCGAAACCAGGATAAATGCGCACACTGGTCGTCTTCTTTCCATTAAAATTTTCAAATCTAAAATAAAGTTTTCTTTATTGATCATTGCTGAAACACGAATTTCTAAAAATTTATTCACAGGAACAATTTTGATTTAAATTCATAAATCATCAATTTTTTTAGATTATCATTAAAAAATATATTAAAAAGTTTTTTTTTTTTTTTTAATGTGTTTGAAGTACAGTTTATTCATCATCTGAAGCCATTTATCATTTTGAATGAAATTTGATTGATGTTACTACCGAATTATAGAAAAGAACCATGATTTTATTTATTTTCTACGACCATGACCCTCTTTCTTTTTAGCGTTAGGCTTATATATTTTCTTTAGAAAAATATTATTTTAGCATCAAAAAGCAGTTTCAATACAATTTGTTTACTATTATGAAAATATAAAATGTTCGCACATCCACACGATTATGTAGTTAGTCAATATTTATAACGTGATATCATCATAAATACAAAAGAAAGAAAATTACTTTAAATTATGAAAATCACTCTCCCATGAGATAAATAAATTTTTGCTTGCTATAGATTTGTGTTGCCTACCTTCTAGGAACTAATTTCCACGCCCAATGGAATAATTAATAATTAATTAATTTTTATTGAATTATATTACATTTTTAATAGACTGGAAATTTATTTTTTTATTTTGTAACGCTTGTAACATGTTTTATGTGAATATTATAAATTTATATAATCCATGAGCGGAAAACAAGTCTTTTTCTTCATCGATTCATTCATATTCACATATAATATGACGTTACACTAAATTTCTTTTACCGCTAATCTTATGAATTATCATAAATTTAGTCTGAGAAAAAAATAGTTATTATTGATCTATCGATTATTTGGCCCCAAGGCTATATTCGTTTATAGCTTGTATGTTTACTTTATAATTTCACTAATGGTCGTTAATTAATGTTATAATTATAAAAAAGTAATTCATAATATTGTCCATATTTGGGGGGAGGGGCGCTGACCTCTATCTCGCCTCTCTTTTCCTCCTTAAGGTCGCTTTGATAACTTTTAGGTAACTGCTTTTATATATAGCCATGCGCTAATCGTTCTTTCTTTCGTTGTTGCCATATTTGTGTGTCTGGCTATTTTTTTTTTTTTTTTTTTCTTTGTTTGAGTCCATCTCTGGTCGTCTGTGGACTTTATCGAGATGATATTCTAGTCACTTAAGGAATGCGTTTTTCTTTTTTTTTACTAATAAATAATTTCTCATCTCTATGTTATTTGAAAATTATTTTTCTTTTATATTTCCATAGCAAAATACATATGTAGTATTTAATTTCATTATACCTGTATGAGTTGATGTTTTATGATACATCAAATCCTTCTCTATTATTTACTACTTTTTCTTTTTATAAAATACTATTGTCATCGTGCAAAAATTAAAATTTTAGAATTCTCTCTTTAAATACTTTCGAGTATTTTCACTAAAGGATATAGATTTTTTAAATATCTAAATAGGTAAATTTTATGAATTAATTAAAATATAATATAGGCTTCATGTATAATAATTTCGGTGACAAACCAAACTTGAACTTTATTATCTAAGCCATGAATGCTTCTGTTTCACATCACTAGCATATATTCGGCTAGAACAATGCTGTCTCAGGATTTTGTAAAGGAGGGAGGGGGGATTATTTTATGCATTAAAAATTTCTCATATAGGCTACCTTTAGATATCCTGTGTTTAAAAAAAAAAATCGTAAAATAGTACGACTAAATTAAAAAAATAATATTTGTTACGCGGTTTACGGTAGGGTGAATTGGCAGAAAACGTCACGTAACAAAAAAAGCGTTACACGCCCGAGCGCTGGCGGTGGAAGGCGAGGCTTGCCGAAGCTTCTCTCTATCTTTTTCTATATTATTAATTATAAATAAAAAAAAGAATTATTTTCGCCGCTCCCATACTTGTTTCAAAAAGAAATAATTATTTTCTTTTTTAAATAATTTTCATATTGAATTACCGTATATTCAGAGTTGAAGAAAAGGTGAGGTGAACTTGGTTCCTGGCGGGGGTCCCACGACCCCACCTGTTTGATTTTTATTTAGTTAATTAATTAAATATGCCATCAATTTTTTTTAAAGGTTAAGAAGAATCGCTGATTTTTTATATAATTAATCATTCTAAAATTATAAATTGACTAATTATGACTTTTGAAACTTGAACTTCAATTCATACTTAAGCATAGATTATTATTTTAACAAATAATAGGCTTGCTTATAAGTGAAACAAATATGGTGTCAAGTCAAAAGATGACGTTTTACTCAAGAGAAAATTAGTTAATTTTTACCAAAAGGTGAAGAAAAAGAGTTGAATAAATACCTCAAAATATTAAAAAATTTTTACATTAATTGATATATAAAATCAATGTCAATTTCTCAACTTTAAAACGAACAAATAAATTCAAAACTTTTATACACATAAGTAGTTGAATATATAATAATACATATTTCGTATTTATAATATAAAAAAGCTTCTTATGTGTATATTTTAGTTTTAAGTTTTTTCGGCATCTAAGGCCATTTAGACCACATCCCTATTTATTCCAAATGATTGGTAGCCAATAGCGTAACGAGGGGGGGGGGGGGGTAAGGGGAGCATCACCCACAAAGGGGCGCCAAATGGTCCCCAAAACAAAAAATTGCTGGATAATTTTGTCTCAAATTTAAAACCTAGCTTGAGCCTATTACTTTATTTATTTTACTTTATTTTTTATTAATTTGCGAGTATATTTTACATATAATATTATATGGTTTTCGATTGGGGGGAGGGGGGGCGCTAAGAAGGTATTGTGCCCCGAGCGCGAGTAAGCTCGCTATGCCACTGTTGGTAGCCAATTCAAATGAAATAAATTTTTCTTGCTTGGGCGGGAAGTGAACCCGGAACCCCAGTGTTTATTTTAAATAAGAGTGGCTCGAAACGTCGATAATTCAATTTTTTTTTTTTTTTTTTTTTAAACACTCACTTTTTTTCTCATTCACACACACATACACACAGTCTATTTGGCAACTTAGGCCATTTAAGATTTTAAACGATACTCGTATATTATATATAATATATATTTATTTGGGGTCCAGGCATTCTTATTCAAGCCATATGGTATCCAAATGGCTTAAATAAAATCATCGGACTGCCTGGGGTCCGAACCCGCGACTTTTGGTATACGAGGTTAGCACGCTAACCCCTACACCAAGCCCCGAGGGCTAATTCAATTTCTATAAACACAAAAATTTTTTTTTAGTTTTCTATCATCTTTTACGTCAATTTTCAAATTTTTATAAATTTTGGCTAATTAGCATAAGATTGAGCCTCTGGCTCTTGTATAAATATCAAGAATAACCGAATTTTTATTAAGTATCATTTACTTAAAAAAAATAATAATAAAAACTAAAATATAACTGGGAAATTTGGGACGGATGAAGAAAAAATTGGCAGGAGACATGCGAGCAAAAAAAAAAGGTCAACATAATTTTTTACGAAGAAAAGAATAATTAACTCAACTATATCCGGTACATCACTATTAATAATTATCTAGATCGAGAAAAAAAAAACAATTTCTCTTTCTGCAAGTATAACTGTGTCTGGTTTTACGTCTCGCCAACGAATGCGCTCTTCCTGCGTGTCGACGGCGACGAGTGACGTCACCGGGGCCGTCAGCTTAGCAGGGGTGGCAATTGGAGGGGCCCCCACTTGGTGCGCGTGGCTCCCCCACCACTGACCCCGCCCTGGCGCACACGTTCTCCCCTCGCCCTTCTATCTCCAGTCCGTCTGTTGCGTTCATAGCAAACGCATTACCTATTTTAAAAAGATTTTAGTGTAAAATAATAAAAAATTTCTCCATCTCTTTCGGACTCTCTCACTCACACGATATGAGTTGACATGACACGATGTTACAATCAAAACAAGTACTCATGTGTTGGTATCGATGACAAGGACCATGACCACTCGCCGACAACGGGTCCGCACACGGCGGTTCACCGCCGATGGACAATCCCCTTTGGCACTGTCAACAACAAACAAGACATCTGATCAGCCCGATGGCCTCCTCTGGCAGCCCAGGCATGTCACTAGACGAACAGCTAAAATTACCAGGTAGTCACAAAAGTAAACTTTTATTTATATATTATAATCACATCGTTTTATTATTATAGATAAAATAATAATAAAATTAATTCATTCTTTATAAGATATATCGGTTAAGGCCATTTTGTCAAAATATTATTTTATCTTTATCATACCACAATCGTCCTCTACCTGATAATAGGCCTAAAAAATTATTTTAAACCAACTGATTGACATTTGAGAATATTGACATGTCTTATTATTTTTCGCTTTTTTATGTTTGACAAGTTTTTAAAAAAATCAAATTAAAAGGAGTGATTTGATCACCCAAACTCACTATTAAGATCCGCTCATCTGTGAAAATAATTAACCTTTCCAACCTTCTTTTTGTTTAAAGTTATTTTAATTAGATAATTTTTTTCCTAAACGTCATGCAGAAAATTCTTTTTAATAATGATAATTTAATGGTTTTGAACATAAACAAAACGTCAGTATAGACGAAATAATAATGAGAAGTTGGTACCTTTTACTTTTTTAATTATCATCTATTCATTAATTAAACAATTTTGACCCTCAGAGCATGTGCAAAACCCACCGAGATTCTAACATGCGCTCAGTTATTATTTTCATTGATAATTTTGATTTTTTCTCTCTCGCTCTTCTTTTATATTTTAATATAATACTCACTGATATGTGACTAAATGGGAAATTAATATATTTAAGGTTATATTGATAATTTACTCCTCCTCTGTTTTTAGAAACTTTTATTTTAAAGATAAATTAAATATCATTAACTTGGGATTTCTATACTGAACGTCGCGGGTTCGGATCCCACCCAGGCAGACCGATGATTTTTTTTAAGCCATTTGGAACAAATGGACCCTGGACCCCCAATAGATATTATAAATAATAATAACGGTTATCGTCAAAGTCTTAAATGGCCTAAGTTGCCTAAAAGACTCTGTGAATGTGTGTGTGAGTGTGAGTGTGAATGAGAAAAAAGTGTGAGTGTTTAAAAAAAAAAAAAAAAAAAAAAAAAAAAACTTGTGATTTTGTTGAACAAAAATAAATATTTTTCTTTTTTAGAAAGAGCATGAGTTACTTGTATACTTGTTTACGCCATTTAGATTGTGCCCATATTTGTTTAACCATTTGGTAGTCAATATAATTTAAATAAATTTGTGTTGTTTTTGAATAGAAGCAAACATGAAGCGAGATCTCTCTCTGCCTCAATGCCAAGGGTTTACATGTTTTTTATAAACAGAAACAAATATTTAATTTTGGTTATAGGCTTTATTTATTTATTTTTTTATTTATTATAGTAATGAAGAGATTTGCAGCCAAATGAAAATTGGGCTGATCTCTCATAGCCAATACTTGAAGGTATTAACTTTGTTAAATATTCATGGACAACATCCCAGACAGCCTGGAATATTGCAGTAATATTGCAGCAATTTTGCCAACCTTGCACAATATTGACAATATTGGAGCAACATTGCTGTAATTTCGCTGCGCAATATTGAAGTGAAGACATTGCAGAAATATTGCTGTGGCAACATTGAAGTGTGAATATTGCGACAATATTGCAGTGGCAACATTGAATAGTGAATATTGCAGCAATATTGCATCAATATTGCTGTTGCAATATTGAAGTGTGAATATTGTTGCAATATTGAATACTGAATATTTCAGCAATATTGCAGTGGCAATATTGAAGTGTAAATATTGCTGCAATATTCCTGAAATATTACAGTGGCAACATTGAAGGGTGAATATTGAAGCAATATTGCAGCACAATGTTGCAATGGCAACATTGAAGTATGAATATTTCAACAATATTGCAGTGGCAATATTGAAGTGTAAATATTGCAGCAATATTCCTGAAATATTACAGTGGCAACATTGAAGAGTGAATATTGAAGCAATATTGCAGCACAATGTTGCAATGACAACATTGAAGTATGAATATTGCAGCAATATTGCAGTGGCAATATTGAAGTGTAAATATTGCAGCAATATTCCTGAAATATTACAGTGGCAACATTGAAGAGTGAATATTGAAGCAATATTGCAGCACAATGTTGCAATGACAACATTGAAGTATGAATATTGCAGCAATATTGCAGAGTCAATATTGAAGTGTGAATATTGCAGCAATATTGAAGTGGCAACATTGAATAGTGAATATAGGGTTAAAATTATCATATCAACTTTATAATATTCATATTAATTAAATTAATTAATGCCCCCGGGTGTGGCATAGTAGGTAGCGTGCCTACCTCATATGCCAAACGTCGCGGGTTCGGACCCAGGCAGTCCGATGATTTTATTTAAGCCATTTGGATACCAGATGGCTTAAACCTCAATATATATACATTAATTACAACGCTTATCGTATAAAGTCTTAAATGGCCTGAGTTGCCGAAAAGACTGTGTGAATGTGTGTGTGAGTGTGAGTGCGAATGAGAAAAAAGTGTGAATGTTTTTTTTTAAATAAAAAAAAAAAAAAAATTAATTAATGCCCGTGATGACCCGTGGCTCAGAGAGAAGACACTAGCTTCTTGAGCCTGGGGTCCAGGATTCGCTTTCCGTCCCCAGCAAGGGCGGTCCCAGAGGGGGGTCAAGGGGGTCGTGACCCCCCCCCCCCCAAAAAAAAAATCTTTTTTTTTAACACACACTTTTTCCCACTCACTCTCCCATTCACACAATCTTTTCGGCAACTTAGGCCATTTAAGACTTAAACGATACTTATATTTGATTAATATATATTTATTGGGGTCCAGGCCCATTTATTTATACTATAAAAAAAAAAAAAAAAAACAGTGACCCCCCCTCCAAATGTAAGGCTAGGACCGCGCTTGGTCCCCAGCGAGAAAAATTTATTTCATTTGAATTGACTGCAAATAATTTGAAATAAATAGGGATGGGGTCTAAATCGCCTTAGATACCGAAAAAGAAAAAAAAATTAAAAAATTAAAAAAAAAAAAATTAATTTTAAATATTAAAAATTATTATTTTTTTACAATTTATAAGTGACTTTTTGTTTAAAAAAAATTTAATAGTACTACATACGAATTAAGTAGCTTAAAAAGTGTTGAAATTTCATATAGCAAAACGTCCGAGGCAGTAAAGGAGTCGAATATTGGAATCAAGACATTGGAAATATTGGAAATGTAAAAAACTCGTGTTCAAATCCCTCTATGAACAAGTTTTTTTTTTACCCTGCAATATTGCCAGAATATTCCATGCAATATTGCCACAATATTCCATGCAATATTGCCACAATATTCCATGCAATATTGCCACAATATTCCATGCAATATTGCCACAATATTCCATGCAATATTGCCGGAATATTCCCGTAATATTGCTGCAATACTTGCAATATTTTTGTAATATTGCAACAATATTCCATTCAGTATTGCCACAATATTCCTGCAAGTTACAAAGAGGCGGACATAGGAATATTGCAACAATGTTGCTGTATTGTTCCTGCAATATTCCCTGCAAGGTTAAATATTGCAATGTAAGATTCCTGCAATATTAATGCAAGATTCCAGGCTGTCTGGGATACATTGTTAATAATCAATTGTATTACATGCTCGAAGACATCTTTATTATTATTGTATGATTTATGTCTAATTGTAAGACATATGTACTCTAAAAAGCACAGTAAATCTATGCCGAAAAGTACTGAATAAAGAGTTTATAGAGGCTCTTTTCATTTGACTGCAAACCTCTTCCTTACTACAACCACGTAATATTTATAATTTTTTTTAAATTTATTTGCCTTTATTGGGGGGGGGGGGGGCATTGGTGCAACAACCGGGGTTAAACTCATCCAGGAGGAGAATATAATAGTCTCTGGGACAGAAAATATAATTTTGAAAATTGTATTATCTTTTCATTTAAAAAAATGTTTTAATTTGTTAGCCATAAAACCCCCCAAAGGATTCTAATGCCTGCTTAAGGACTATTCTTTAAAAAAAATCACAACCGTGCCTCCTGAAGCAAACATTTTATACACCAGGATATAAACTTGACAATCAAAGAGGATGTATTTTTCCCCTTTTTTTTTTTTTTTTTTTTTTGTATTTTTAGTTTTCCTTAAAGCAGAGCTTCCCAAATTGTGACCCGGGGCGCCCTGGGGCTGTTCTCTTAGTGCCCCTTGAAAATCTTTCTATACAAAATATTATATATTTATAATATTATTACTTGAAAAGATGTGATGAAGATAGGGACAGCCTGGTGAATATTATTGGGGAGGATGAATAAATAAAATCCGGAGCTGATGATCAGGCAATTTATTTGGATTAATTCCTTCCGCTATAAGTCGACGTTTCGGGGCCAAAACGGCTCCTTCTTCAGGACCACTTGAAAAAATGTTACTCGGACCAGTGTAAATTTAACCAGCATTTTACGATCATGTAAGCTTGGCTGAATTCCAAATAAAGAAAAGCTATTAGTAAAATTTCGGCTGAGATTTGAAATGGGGCACCCGGAAAAATTCTGATATATTAAGGGCGCCGGAAATAGAAAAAGTTTGGGAACCCCTGCCTTAAAGTCTTCTGACTTTAAAGATTATATTCACAGAGCTGATAAACAACTTGGTCCTTTATACTTTCGTACAATTTAAAAAACACATTTAAAAAAAAATTTCGGACATCCTTTTTCTTTTTCTTTAATTATTTATTCTCCATTGCTTGCTCAGGGGCCCACATCTTGTGGGTACGTGGATGGCGACCACGAGCTGCCCGAGCTGGGACAGGCAGTCCTTCCGTTCTTTAAATGTCTGTCTCTTCCTTTCTCTTTTAACAGGCGTCAGACCGTGCGACGGGCCGGCCTGTCCTATTTCTTCCGGTCATAAAAACTTATGATAGGGTTGGAGGGAAAGAGGACTTCAGTCCGCCGACCCCGCATCGCGGGAATGAGGCGAGGAGAGAAGAAGAATATTATTTATTCTCCATTGCATCTACTCAATTTTTTAGCTCCTTATATTTTGCACCCTCGCTTTTGACCCTCTTTATAAATATTGACAATATCAGGCCAATAAACTTCTGGTTGAACTTACTTTTAGCTTTCGGAGAAACTCGTTAGATTATTATTATTGAAATATTTCATTATCATGCCGATATCTTGTTAAATTTAAGCATCTCTTTTTTTTATTTATTCATATCATAATAACATCCTTACTTATTATTCTCAAATTTTATAAACTAACATCGTCATAATTATATAATTAAAAAAAAAAAAAAAAAAAAAAAAAAAAAAAAATTATAATTCTATTGTTATTTTCATGTCGAAACTATAAACTAGTTGCTATTTTCTTCTTTAATTTATTCAAATCAAGTAAAAATTTATTATAGGCCTACTAACCAAAGTTATCAATAATTAATAAATATTTTATAATCATTTATCATTTTTCATAAGTTTGTTTTCTTTTCTTAAATCCGGTTTTTGTTTCATTAAGATATTCACCTTATAAATATGAAAATTTTATTCGGATGAACTCGGAACATTTGCCTTTAGAAAACGGCTTTCAGCTTTAATTAATTTTACTTTTAAAAAAATCGGATTCGTCTTTTATTCTTATCAAAAAAAAATATCTTAACAACATTCCGATTGTTTTAATTTTTTCTTTCTTTTAAAATAATCATGAGACCCTTCTGCTAGTCACCAAAATTTCAAAGTAAAGTACTGACCTTTGTAGTATAAATGAGAATATTAAGTTATTTACCTTAAACTCGAAAATATTGTAGTTATGTAGTTTCCTATTTCATATTTAATAGACGTTCTATATTTTCTTTCGGTGGGGATAAGGACCATTCTCAGAGCCGGTAGCAAACACAATAGCATCATCACTTTGATATCTGTTTAAGCCCTATATCTATCATATATAGTGTGTAATTACTTACCTTTCTTCGTTTGCTTAGTATTAAATATTAAGCTGATAAATATTTTTAATATGCCATTTTAGTAATGACTTTCTCAGTGTATTGTCCTTACTTGATCGAAAAGTGGTCTAAAATTAAATGAAAAAAATTATATCAGAATTTCTCATACTATATATCGAGAAATTTCGAATTCTATCCATTTACATTTTTCACTATATCATATTAATGAAGTGATCAATCAATGAAGTCATACCAACTTGGTTATATATTTATACAACAAAAAAAGAGGCAGGAGCATCTAAAAATAATAGCATCCGATTATTACAAATGAGACGTTTCGAGATAATTTTATTCTCCCATCTTCAGTCTTTTAGCAATTTCAAAGGAATTAAGATGTGACAATAAAATTAACCCGAAATATCTCATTTGTAAAAATCGGAGGCTTTTTATTTTTGTCTGTACCTTCTCCTGTTAATGAAGTGATTTTTTATAAAAACGCAATTTCATCAAACATTTTAAGTGTTTTTTATTCTGTAAAAATTGATCATTTTAAAAGCGAATTTTGACGTAACTAGAGAATTTGGCTGGGGGCATGGGACCAGCTAACCTCCGGTCCGGCACCCCCCTAGTTACGCCCAAGAATACTGGCTACCTTATATATTTTCTACAATAGGCCCTTCCTCATTTTATAAAGAAATCATTTTCATTAAGCCTACCTGAAATCAAAATTTGACATGTTTTCTCTTCTATTTCATCGCTATTTTAAGAAAATATTTTTTTTTTTTTTTTTTTATTTATTTACTCGTTTTAGCATTTTTTTTTTACAATTAAAAAAAAATTCAAAAAAAAAAATCTGAAAAGGTTTTTTTTTATTAAACCGGGTGCCAAAGGCTGAAAAAGTTATTAAAATTGAGGATTGATAAGCAGCAGTTTTCCATCTATACATGGATCAACTTGAAATTAATAGACAACAATTTTGATATTGAGAAACTTTTTTGGCCTCGCCAATAAATAACACTCCCAGCTTTGTTAGAAACTTTTTAAGTTGTTTCTGGTATGCTCCCTTTACAGTAACAGAAAGCCTTTTAACTCAAAATTAGCCTTTATTTGGATCTTCTCTACTTTTTTTTTTTCGATTTTCTTAAAATCCGCTCTAATGATTTTGATTAAAATCCAAAAATCAATTATTTTTTTGATGCTCTTTCAAATGAATATTTTCACTTTGTCCTGAAAATTGTTTGAAGCACACTTTACTCTTGTGCTTCATAGGAAAGATAGGAAAAATGGTTGTCATGGTATCAAAATATAAATATTTTCCCATGTTCGTAAATTTTACATCTTGAATTTTAATATATTGGTGGAAACTAAATTTATCTCGACACAAAGCACAAAACACAACTTTCAATTTCCGAGGCTAAGAGAAAGTTGTGTGCTGTGCGACCAGTCACACCAGATTTTTTCTTAATATATTAAATAAATTATAATTTTACATAGACTATTTTGTGAGTGTGTTATATTTATTTTTCTGGTGAACCAAGTGAACCCTGGATCTCCAGCCTATCCGTGGATAGCTATGCTTCCTCTAGATCAGTATACACGTTGACCCCATCAGCAAAAACTATATGACTATTACAGGCCACTTGATTTTTTTTTATTTTAATTTAAGGTCTTTTTCGGCATCTAAGGCCATTTAGACCCCGTTCCTATTTAATTCAATTGATTGGTATCTCATTTAATTGAAACAAATTTTTTGTCTAAGACGGGATGCGAACTCTTGACCTTTTTGCACCAGAATCTATTGTTCTACCTTTGAAATTAATCTACCTTAAAATATTAATATCTGATTCAAACAAATAGGCCTCGAAAATTAACAATAAATCCTAATTCCCACGGGAAAGAAGTCCTATATTAAGCTCCATCAATTCTTTATCTAAATATGTATTTATCCCCACTATTATTTATATTTTCATTTAACAGAAGCATATTTTCATTATATAAAAATTTTATAATCATCTAATTTATTTTCTAGCTTAAAATGAAAAGATACTTTAACAGAGATAAATTTTTTATCCATTTATAAATCTATCACAATTATTTCATATTGTGTGTTTATATAAATAATGATTTTAAATTATTTATACAAATGATTAATTCAATCAACCTGCCAATGTTTTATCATTAACAAGCATCTCTTAAATAGTTCTAATAAGCATTATGTTTCCATCAAATGAGTGAGATTTTAATTCCTATTCACAATAACATCATCAATGAAAATAGATGGTATATACACAACAGAATCTTCAACAGCTGAATTTGTTATTATCTTCAATTTCAAGGTTCAATTTTAACTTCTATTATTTTAAACATTCAAGAGGTTTTTTGTAATTTTTTCCCTTTCTCAGAGAAAATGGAGAGGGAATGAAAATGTAAAATCTGCGGCTCATGGGTGGATCCAGAAAGAATTTTTTTTTTTTTTTTTGTAAAATTTTTTCTAATAAAAAGTCACGAGTTGATTAAAATTAAAAATTTGCCATTAAATCACATAATGCCTCATTTATATACTAATAATTATTTTAAATAATTATATTTTTACAAAAATTTTGGGGATTTTTTTTGGGGAGAAGGGGAACAATCACCTGAATCACTTCTTTTAACAAAGGATTTTATTTGGTCCAGGATAGGAAAAAACTCTGGTCCAAATAGGAAGATTGAAAACGTTAGTATAAATTAGCAAAATAATTTTGATTCTAAAAAAACAAAATATAAAAATTTTATTTTATTGGCTACCCCCCCCCCCCCCCCCTCCGCCCCTCCCCCCCTTGGGGGCGGGGGGGGGCCCCGGTGGGGGGGTATTGGCCTAATACAAATTTGAAAAAAATTCAAAAATTTGAAAAAAAAAAATAAAAAAAGGTGCAAACATCTATTTTCATCTCATTTAACATGATTGTGAGTATGTGGTGGACCAAGCGAACCCATTGCTCCCAGGAATCGTACCCCTTTCCGGGGGCATCGACAAGGCTGGAGATCTTGGGTTCGATTCCGGGGGCCATGGGGCGTTTGGCCCACCAACAAAAAGCATACTCACAATCAGTTTAAATAATATCTATGAATAAATACATACTGTAGATCGCGAAAAATATTTATCTAATTTCATGACAATTTTTTAAATATTTTTTTTTGGGATCCAGCAGTGTTAGGTATGTATACTAAAATAGTAACTCCATATATCATATATAATTTATGTTTTCTTATTAAGTAATCCGCTGTTTATAAATAAAAATTTTTCATCAGATTATTTTCTTAACACTTCAACAGGATTAAAGATTAAGATGAATTTAAAAAAAGGATCTCTATGAATTATGGAATCTGATCTTAGAACTCAGGGATACGAGATTTTTCTTAACAAGTATCGAAAATATTCACTTTGCGTGAATCATTAAAATTAATACATATTTTCACAATTTCCAATATAATATATTGACCTCTCTTATGATATTATAGCATAAATAAGCCTTATCTTAACAACTTTATCTTATTTTTTAAATAAATATAAAACCGGTTGTAGTTTTTCATTGAATGATCTCATTGGTAAATATAAATGGATATTAATTTTTCGTAATATTTTAAATATATTAAAAATATTTCCCTAAAAACATTATTGTGAAATCTTTCACCCTAAACGAGATAACTTTCACTAATACGTGATAGAAATATGTTTTATCGCTATTTATTATGAGCTAATATCAACCAAAGAGATAAGGTAAATTTATAATTTATTAATTATCGTTAAATATTTGACCTCCAAACAAAGTGATTCGATGCGATAGCCACCTACCTACTAATAGAGGAGAATTTTAAGTTTACAGATGCTAACGTCTTGAAATGAAATTTTTTAAGGACTACTTATCGAGAGATGGGAAGAAAGGGCTCTTTTGTTGTTAGGT